>JABVXW010000478.1:0-35561 GCA_013365375.1 Litomosoides brasiliensis | reverse complement strand
TATTATTATTAACTAATGTTAATAGTTTACAATCAATATTGTAATAAATTTTCTCACTTTATTCAAACTTTTTTGAACTAATTTCAAAAATTCGCAAATTATTGCAGCTTGACAATTTCTTCCTTCTGTGAAAAAAAAATAAAATGCTATTTTGAAATTAATCACACTAAATTGCATTATCGTTTTTTTCAATTACCTTCAATGAAATTAGAAAAAGAAAAGTAATTTCATCACACAAAAGCTATTTGTGTCAAAACGCTCCGACGATAATTTATTAAAAAATTAAAATAGCTACTATTTTGTGATTTTTTTTCCTTCATTTTAATCTTTCCGTTGAAATTATGAGAACGCACAATGTATAATTCAATTAAACTTTTTTTTTAAAAAGAAATCAATTTCAGTTTTTCAGGTAAAAAGAAATATTTGTGAAGGAAGGGGCTGATAAAATTAAAATAAAGACAATAATTCCTTAAGAAAATGCATTAGTTCACATCTTTTTTTTTTCAACAAATGAAAAAAACAGTGAAATTGAAATTGAACTGATTTTATGCTTTTAAAATAAATAAACACCAGAACTGTTCGTTTCAAATGATTTAACAACAATAATGAAAAATTCTATAAAATTTTAAAATATCCTATTAAATATAAAAAGAATAGCATTTTGATAAAAATAAACTCAAATGAATTAACTAATTGCAAGTGCAATAATTGCTATTAAAATTTACTCATCATCATCATCATCATCATCATCATCATTATCATCCTTAATTAGCTAATTATTTCAATTGTAGCTAAATGAAATGTGATAGTACGGCAACACTCTTTTATTAAGAAAATAAACATAAATTATTTTCAAGTGATTTTAAAAATTTATCTGTAATAAACTACTGAGCAAAAAAAATATATGAATATGAAAATTTATGAAAAAAGAATATGAAAATGAATGAAAAAAAAATATTAAAACTTTTGATATGAAAATTTACATTTCATTTAATAAACTAAAATTTAACAAAATATTAGAGGTAGAGAAACAAACCCTGATGATGTACATCCATCCAAATCAATATCATTGTCAATGTAAAAGCGTAAAAGATTTGATCGTGTTTGTAAATCATGTCGTAGTTGTACAACAATATCATTTGACGCATTCAGTGCTTCCTCCAAAAATTCATTCCTATAATTTAAAAAAAAAAAATTAAATTTCATATCTTTTTTTCCACTTTTCCTTCTTCTTCCCTCATCTTCTCTCTCATAATTCTCTTTTTTTCCATTAATTTCGTAGTAAGCAAATTGTAATGGTAGAAATTTAAATCACTCTCATATAAAACAAAAAGAAAAAAATTTTTTTTTCAAAATTATTAATAATAATTAGTAACAGTTAATTAATTAATGCTCGTAAGTCCCGTTTTCTCATTTAATTATTAAAATTTATCATCAATTTAAGCAGAAAAAGAAGTAAAAAATGAAATGAGATAATATAGAATAAACGACCCAGTCTGTAGTTCATGAAATGGAAGAATAAATGACCTAATCTGTAGTTCATGAAATAGAGGGATAAATGACCTAGTCTGTAGCTCACGAAATAGAAGAATAAATGACCTAGTCTGTAGTTCATGATTTTGTTCCAACAATGATTGTCCAATTTGTGCCGCAAGTTCTAGATCCTTCTCCTTCTGCAATATCATTTCCATTAGCATTAGCCAATGTATTCGTTTCAAGGAATTTTTTCCAAAATATTTATTGCGATCATATTGTTCGTGTTGTTTATGATAATGCCGCTGCGATCGACGCTGACAATATTCCTTTTTCATTCTAATTTTCATCATTCAAACAATAAAATTGAGAAAGACTGATATGATTGATAAAGATTTGTTGTTTTTGATAATGATAAATTACTACCTGAAATGAGTAAATATGTGTTAGTGGAAAAATTATTTTCAAATAAATTGCTAAAATTTTAATTTCATACTAATATCATTTAAGTACGTGAAATAATTAATTATTTGCAAACAACATTTTGCAGTAATTAGTTTAATAGCAAAACTAATTAGCATAGATTGTTTGTCAATAATTAGTAATTATACATCAAAACAAAAATTACGCAAAGTTATTTACGTATAAATTGTTACCTTATGAGTGCATCAGTGTACTTAAATAGGAAGAAATTATATCTCAAATTTAAATTAAAATCCTTCCCATGTATCATGCTACTTCGTTTTCCAGTTCACTCACTCTCCCTCTCTCTCTCTCTCTCTCCCTCTTTGGACTATATTTAACAGACTACAATATCAGCTGAGTAATTAACTATATGAAAAATAATATTTGATTTATAAAATTAAAGTGCAAATTTGAATTTTTCCCTTTTTCTCCTATGCAATATATATTGTTATATTCTTCTATTCCTATTGTTTCACTTAAATTGCAATTATAATACTAATTTTTTAACCTTCAAAAACCGATTAGATTTTTTATTGCTGAAAATTCAAACAATTCAAACAATCACTCACAAATCACAAGTGTTAAAGATCAAATTAAAACAAAAGAACTGATTTTATAAGTGTGGAAATTAACATTAAATCAAATAGCAACGAATGAAATAGCATGGTTATCGATAACAAAGGAGCCAAACACATCCAATCTAATGTAATTCGACCCGACCCGACCCGACCCAACCCGATCTAACCCAATCAACTCAACACTCTTCGTCCTCGCTTCTGCGCTTTGTTTGTCAACAAACAAAGCTCCATGGAAACAAAAAAGGCAAAATCAAACGAAATATTTGATCGAATAGATGACAATTTCATATTATCTCTTGCGCATCTTTTTCAGGTACACCTGTCACATCTCCGCCCTCATTTAAATCATTGATAGAAAATTTTCACCGAAATAATTATTTGTCACGTTTGTAATTTACTTTTTTTTTTGTTTCTTCCTTCTCGACTACTTGTAAATCTTCCACTATAAATCAACAAAATTTAAAGTAATTCTTCAATTAGATATGTTAAGTTAGTTGCGGAAAATTTCCAAGAACACTTTCGATACTTTAAAAAAATAACATTTGCCATATTACTGTCTTTTTTTTTATTATAAATTAATTCAGTAATATCAAATTAGTTTAATAATTAAATAAATTTACGTGGACAAAACAACGATTATCAGTGAAGAAATGGAAATGTGGAAATTTTTTCAACGATCATCACAACAATCGGTCTTTACACATTTCACTTACTGTGCTAGCAGTTAAGATTTAAACTTTCAAAATACTACCAAAATAATTCCCTAATGAAAGCTCACCTTACCTATATGTATTAGTTAGCAATTGCGTTCATTAAAAATTACCTATTCGAAAAACAACAAAATTGAGCGAAATAAGGAAAAAAAAGAGATCAAAATTAGCATAAATATTTAATGGAAAATTTTTTTTGTATCACTAAAAATTTTAAATTAACATTTCTTTTCTAAAAAAAAAATCCAAAAAATTTTCACAATAACTTCTCCTATTTTCACTTTATAATAAAAAAAATGTAAGGATAGTATAGTTTGATAAAATATGTTAACAGTGATAATTTTATCAATCATTAAACTAGTAGTTTGTGCAAGAAAACAATCATACATACATGTGTTTTTTTTCTTTTTTTAAAAAAAAACATTTCATTAAAACGTTTTTTTTTAAATTCAATTATTATTATTACTACTACTACTACTACTACTATTATTAGAGAGATATTATTTCAACGATATGAACAAGTTGAACTTCAATATTTGTTCTTTTCTTCTAAATATTAGTAAACTTTTTCTTCTCTCTCTCTCTCTCTCTCTCTCCCTCGGTTCCTCTCTCTTTCATCTCTTAAAGTGTAAACTATATTAGTTGAAAAAAGGAAAGAAGCACAAAAAAAAGTTCTTTAATGAATTTTCAAAAAAAGTGATAAATGATAGGTAGAGAGAAAAGAAAGGTTAAAACATTGTCATCATTCATTAATCAATGACACATTGAAAATATCGTACGTGCAAAAATGTTAGTTTAAATGACAGTTAAAATTTTTTAACCTTTTCTTCCTTTTCTTCTTAAATTAAAAATCTCAAAGGGTATGAATTATTTTTTTTTTTTTTGGTCTAAGCGATAAAAATTAATGATTTTCTTTTTCTTTTTTTTTATAAAATGAATAAATTACAGATGGAAAAAGATTGGAGGAGAATTTTTTTTTTCGTCAAAGACAAAATAAAAGCGAAATAACAATTTCTGACTTTTTTTTACGTTTCGTAAAATGAAGAAAGATGGAGGAGAAAATTGAATGGTACAAAAGATTGAAATATTGCTAAATGGACACAGTTAACATTTATTTCAGTTTTTTTTTTAAAAAAAAAAGGTTTGAATATTTTTTTCACTTCAACAGAAAGCAATGAAAAAAAGAAAAAAATAAATACCGGAAAAAGTGTATTATAACTAATACTAAATAATAATACTAAATAATAATACTAAATAATAATACTAAATAATAATAATAATTAATAATAATTATTATTATAATAATAGCAATTAATAATAATAATTAATAAATAATAATAATAATAATAATAAGTGCGAAATTAAAAAATGTTGGATTTCAAAAGCTCGAAAAACCTTCGGAATTTTTCGTTTTTTTTTGAAAAATTAATTTTGAAGAGTCTTAAACTTTTCATAAATCATCGATAAAAAAATATTTTTAACGCAGTAAACTTACCGTACTAACAGAGAAAAAAATGTTACAAACTCAAAAATCTTCACATTAATTAGGGACAACAGTAATTAATCATTCATTCTAATCTAAACGAAATTAATTTCAATGAAATTTGTTTGCAATAAATAAAACATTTTAGTTTTATTTTTATAGGAAAGTTAACGTACGTCGTAAATATTTGATGAAAAATTCTCAAAAAATTCATTAATGTTCACATCGTATAAAGCAAATTTAGTTCGTAAAATGAATTTGTAAAACTAAAGTTTTTTTTTTTCTCAGCAAAATATTTATTATTCAAATTATTACTTATTTTTCAAATACTAATTATTCAAATGATTATTGTTCAAATTATTTGTATATTTAATTAACTCGAATTTGGAGCAGTGGAAATAGCTCTGTTTTTTTTTTGTTTAATTTTGGTCAACTAAATTGGTAGGTAATTTTAATTGCGTAATTTACACTTCCTGAAATCGTTATCAACAATGATAATTTCCTTTTTCTCAACTTTTTTTTCTTCTTAGATACTATAATTTACATATATGTGAAAAACTTGTAATAAGTATTGTTGTAATAACTAATAAGATTAATACGAATAATGACAATCATAGTAGGACGAAAACAATAATAATCGTAGTAGTAGAAAGTTCCATATGAAGTAACGACAGTAATTAAGAATAATGATAACTAATAATACTAATACTAGTAATAACAAATAACAACTAATAGTAGTAATAATAGGTAAATAATAATAGTAATTAATAATGATAATTAACAATAATAATCAGAAGTTCCATATGAAATAACGACAATAATTAAGAACGATGATAACCAATAATACTAATATTAATACCAATACTAATACTGATAATAATAAATATTATAAATATTAATTAATAGTCAACAATTAAAAATAATGATAACTACTAATACTAATACTAATAATAATAAATAATAATCAATAGTAGTGATAATAGGTAGATAATAATAATTAATAATGATACTTAACAGTAATAATCGTAATAATAACGATAATCATAATAGCAATGATAATCAATAATAGTGGTAAATAATAATTATTATTATTATTATTATTATTATTATTATTATTATTATTATTATTATTATTATTATTATTATTATTATTATTATTAGTATTATTATTATTAATTATTATTATTATTATTATTATTATTATTATTATTATTATTATTATTATTATTATTATTAATCATTATTATCATCATCATTATCATTAACTCGCTTTTATTAAAAAAGTAAAGGCGAGAGAGAGAGAGAGAGAGAGAAAGAAAGTGAGCGAGTAAAGGTACTGCTTATTAAATGCTATCTGAATGAATTAAAAATGGATAAATGCACAATGGATATTTAAGAATAACCGAAGTGAACAACTGCTGCTATATTTTTCTCATTTTGCAACTTTTTACAATTTTTCCATCATTCATTTAAATTTTAAGCTTGAAAATTATTCAAATTTTTTGAATTTCAAAATTAAAATTTTTTCGTTGTTGCCGTTTTTGTGTTGCATATTTCCTATCATTCATTGCATATAACGTATGTAAAATAAAAAAATATTATGACAATATGAATGCATCAATTTAATCCTTAAAATTTTGTTTTATTAATTTCATTAAATTTACTTACTTCTTAGGTGTTTCAAAATTAAAATTGCAAAAAGAAAAACTCTTCAACCTGTTTAATTAAAACTTATAAGAAAAAGTTGGAGTATTGTTCAGCTTTGTACTTTCAGAATTGTTAAGGAAAAAAAATAAAGTAATAATATTGAAAACTAAAAAAAAATTTGTGTTACATTCTAAATTTAATAAAATAAAAATTTTGTTTTTTATGGAAAAAAAATGTGAAAAGTGAAAAAAAAGTGCAAAATAAAAATTTCACTAATTATAAATTAAAATTCTTTTTTCTTTACTTATAAATGTATACTTATTTTATTCTATGCTAATAACTGCTATTGTAATTATGCATATCCTAACATAGTAATTCATCACTTTCAAATAGTATTTATTCTGTACCATACCGATAACTACTATCATAATTAATTAAAATGACAATAAATCATAATTCTCCCTAGTTATAAATATATATTTACTCTACAATACACAAATAACTACTATCGTAATCACAACAATTTTACTTATATATTTATCCTACGGTATACCAAAAATTGTTACTGTAATTAAATAAAATAATAGTAAATCATTACTTCTAAATACACATTTATCCTATCCTATAGCATTAAATATTAAACCACACAACTAATGCAAGTCAATCATAGAATGAAATAATTTAAAAAATTTCAACTATGCATCAGCGTATGATTTATGTTGACGATATCGTTGCAAAATGATAATCATTTGATAAATGCATTCCGTTTATCAGCCTAACTGATAATGGGAACAACAGAATAAATGTTAAATTGTGCATTAACAAATATTTTAAAATTTTCTCTTCTATTCCTTTCTCTCTCTCTCTCTCTCTCTCTCCCTCTCTTTCAGTGAACATAAAATCATATTCTGTTGAAAATATCCTTAAATTCTTTTTTTTCCACCCTTTTGCACTTTCATGTATTTGAAAATGAAAGTTTTTGTTGTTCAATTGCAATATTCTAATTTCTTTTCAATTTATAACATTTCTGTGAATATACGTCAATTGCCACGTAATGTTATTTGTATTTTTTTATTTTATTTAACAAATATTGATATTTCCTTTCTACAATAAATTATTAATTAATGCAAATTTCAAATGTTTCATTGATTGAAAAGACGATGGAAAAGAAAAAAAGAAAGAGATGAGAAAAAAAAAGTGAAGCATACTTATTACATATTAAGAGCTTCAAAATAACATCGTAAAAAATTTAGTAAGAAAAAACGCTAATGTTATTAAAATAGTGAATATGATATTTCCTGAAACATCATACCTGAAATGGAAATTGATAATCGATAATGCATTTGAAATACGAATTATTAAATGACATTGCATTTGCTATTAATGAATGTGAGGTAATGCAAAATAAACGCAGTACATGCATAAATATATATATTTATTACTATTCATCACGATTAATTATTTAATTAATTGATGAATTAACTTAGGAATAATTGACAATATGCAAAAGTTTAAAATTAAAATGAATTAATCAATAATTAACCATTAGAATAGGTGATAAAGTGGTGGAAAAAAATCATTTCATTAATAATAAGCATAAAATGGACAAGAAGTTTTAGTTACGAAGAAATGATGAAAGTTCAACTTTACAATATCGTTGTAATTTATTGCAAAAAGACGAAAAATTACCAGCTATATTTATTTGTTATCAATTATGATTAATTAAATAATTGATTAATCAATTAATTGATTGATTCAGTTAACTGATGAAAAATTGTTTTGTAACGATTTTTTTTTAGCAAAACAAATTCTTTTGAAGTAATTTGAAATGTTCACGTAATTAATGCCAAAAAAAAAATTCATTTGATTATACTTCTTTTATTACTTTTTAATTTTCGTTTAAAAAAGAAAAATATCCATTCATTAAAGTTTAATTATTAAATTTGGCATTTTGTCATATACCCTAACTTTTAGTACACGTGTACTTTTTTTTTCAGATGTAATAAAACCGTAAGTGATAGATTTCCATTAATCTTCATCGGATATCTTTTGCGTTAATAAATCTTGTGAATGCTTTTCAGCTTCATGCATCACCACATCCTCTAAAATGAAAACAAAGAGGTAAAATTTGCATAAAGCATTAAATTATTGCCTAAACATATTAAATCAATTACTACGTACTACTACACTAACATACGTAATGCTACATGAATTACTACGTATTTACTATATTAACATACGTGGCGCTATATTAATTATTGCGTATTACTACATCGATTACTACGTACTACTACTACACTAACATACGTAGTGCTACATGAATTACTACGTATTACTATATTAACATACGTGGCGCTATATCAATTATTGCGTATTACTACATCGATTACTACGTACTACTGCATTAACATACGTATTACTACATTAACATACGTACTACTCTGCATCATTTAACTTATCGAATGGAAAATTACCGAATGATTGTTTTAAACATCCTCTTACAAATGAATTTGTTCATTTTAATTTAATTTAAAATTTTTTTTACAATATACGTACGTTTTTTTTCTGTCTACCAGCTATCTCTAAATTATTAAAATTAAATTAGAAATTTAGCAAATATTTTAACTAACAGAGATTTTTGTGAAAAGAAATGAAAGTCCTATAACATACTTGTGGTAAAATGAGACTTTAGCTGTTTCCCGAACAGCTCTGCTTCTTCTAATGTTTGCGGAATAGGTCTACCCATTGTTTCCGGTAAGAAAAATGATGCTATTCCGGCTGATATTGCAAGTGCACCCATAATTATCAATGGTAAGATATGTAAGTAATCACCCTAAATTTGAAATTACTCATTTCAAATAATACTAATAAATAAAAGTAAGAAAAAAATATTAGAACAAAAAAGAAATTAAATTTTAATTTTGCATTAATTTCGAAATCATTCAACGAATGATTTCGTATATTTCACAAAAATAAATAATTATTGCAAGAAAAAGCTTTTTTTTGTTTTAAAATAATTAATGAAAAAAAACTAATTGCAAATCATACCAGACGTACAATATACGGTGCAAGAATAAGTCCGGAACCAGCAACCATTGAACTTACACCCATGCCAAGACCGCGTAATACAGTTGGATATAACTCTCCGGAAAATAGATATATTACGGCAAAACTTCCGGCTATACCAAATTTACCGATATATGCCATTACTGCCACAAACATTGGATGTTCTACAAATTAAATTTTTTTTTCTAAAAATTTTATATATTAAATTGAGTGATAATAAGTGATGGAAAAAGTGCAATTATGCTTTTCTGTTTAATAAAACACTTGGATGAATTTAATTAAATAACAGATTTAAAATTTTTTTTTAAAATTTTGGCTCTTTATACTTTGTTTTGCATATGTCTATGTATGTGTATTGAATAAAAAAGCAGTAAAAATTCAATTTTTAAAAACGATGTATTCAATAAAGTATTTAAGTATTTAATATCATTTTGCAAAATATTTAAATATATTTCGACTTAATTTTATAAACTGTCAAACACATTTAGTATTCGCTTACAAAGTATCATCATTTTCCACAATTCAAATGGACTATTAATTACTGCATTATTTGATCTCTTCCGATTGTTATAAAATTCATACGATTTTTTTAACCCAAAATGATGAACAAAACTATATCAATGTAAAACGTTTGAGAAAAAGTAACAATACTTTTTACTGAAAATAATTCAAAATTCTATACAATAATATTTGAGTATAGCTAGTGTAATGTGTATATAAGTAAACGTCAGTGAATTCGTGCGTAATATGAATGTGTGCATGACGGAGTAAATTCACGTGATGTAATATGAAATAAGTATGCGTGTTAAAGTAAATTCACGTAGTGTAATATGAAATAAGTATGCGTAATGCGTAACCATATGTAATAGGTGTCAAAATTGTTGAAATGCATGCTAATCCAGCAAGTATCATCGGACCAGCAAGTGACCAACGACGTCCAATAGCGTCAAGTAACGGCCAAACAAGAAAGTAAGCAGGTAATTCCACAGCACCATTAATAATAAATGATAGGTAATCATTTACAGGAAGATTTGATATATTATACGTTAAGCAGTTATAAACGACCGCATTCACAAACCTATAATTTTTAAAAAAAAATTTTAATTTACGAAACATATTAATTAGAGAAATATTAATTAGTATAAATAGTTAAATGAAAAAGCTACTTTTAAAATTAAAGTATTATTTTGAGTGTTTTGCAAAATTTTCCTTTTTTTTAAATCAAAAAAAAAAGAAAACGAATTAATTTTTTCACAAACCAAATATAAGTGATAAGTATAGTTTTCTTGCGAAGATTTGGTGTGCGAAATAAATCAACTAAATTATACTTGTTGGAATGTTCGGTTAAAGCATGCTTACTTCTGACAAACTGTAAATAAATTTTAACATTTAAAAAAAAATTTTATTTTTTTTTTGAAACTAAAAATGAAGGCATGGAAATGCTTCAATTTCAATTTAACAACTAAAAAATGAACAAAATTACAAAAAATTTTTATCATATAAATTTTTATGATATGAAATTTTTATAATTAGTAAATTTATAATTTAATTTTGCAGTGCAATTTTAAGTGGTAAAATTTTGATGATAAAAGAGAAAATTAGTGAAAATTTCACCCATTTGAAGCGATAGCTCTTTAAAGCAAATCATTCTTTTTTTCGTTCAATTAAAAGTAAAACTTACTCGTAACATTAGATCATCAACGTCTACCTCATTTCGTCCATTAAATTTTGCTAAACGTTTAATAATACTTTTAGCTTCAGCGTAACGACCAACCGAAACTAACCATCGTGGTGATTCCGGAATTATACTGCAAAAAATATTTTGCTATTTCGCTTCTTTCTTTTTTTTTTAAATCAAAATTATAAAATTTGAAATTTTATGAAATTATGAAAATTTTTAATTATTACAAATATTATTGTGAAATTTTGAAATGTTTGATTTTAAAATTTAATAATGTTTGCAGTTGTCATTATTACTGACTTCATTTTATCAAAATAAAATAATGGCATTATCCTAGTAACCTTACCGTACTATAATATTTGTAATAATAGTTTAATCAGTTTAATTTAGTTTAATTACTAGTTTAATTTAATTTTCATTTCAACTAATTAGTAATCTAGCAAGACATATTCAATATCATACATTCACTGATCAGTCTACTAATAAATGTATTACTGTAAATAAAATTACACCGTTTAAAACTAACATTTTCTTATGAGAAAAAATAGTTAAATAATCAATAATTACTTAATTTATTCAATTTTTAAAGTTTTAGTAAAAAAAAAATTTTTCATCTATTATTTTATCATTCTTATCCATTTACAATTATTTCATTTAATTTTAATTCATTTCATTTTTCTCTCCTTCTCTTCCTCCTCTTCCCGTTATTGCTACTTTTTTCAACAAAATTCACTTTTTAAAAAAATTTCAAATTTCAACTAATAAAACTTTATCAACAAAATTTATAGCATAATGCTGTAAACTAACAAGTAATAAGTAAAAAGAATAATAAATGGTGCATTGCTATAGAAAATTAGCTGTCGCCAACGACGGATAAACATAGCTACGACACCAAGTAGCACCAATGCCATACCAAAGAATGCGTCAAGTAAAACGCTGGAAAATATCCGACCTGATTCACCCATAAATTCCATACCTAATAATTTTTTAAACTATTAATTTTATAATTTATTTTAAAGTAAACAAATTTTTTTTCTCTTTTCTTATTGTGTTGATATTTTATTTCTGAAAAACTTCTGTAATATATTTTTTTAATATATTTTTAACAAATTTTTCAAAAATTATTAAAAAAAAAATGAATTTTATTAAATCCTTTTAGACAGCAAAGAAAAGAAGCGCAAAATTATCTCGTATTTTTTATTTCCAAAAAAAAAATAATTTTTTTTCAAAAATATTTATAAGCTAAATAATCTTACTAATAATAAAGGGTAATTGAAATAGTGCCGGAAATGCTAATCCGGTAAGAAGTCGTAGTATTGCAAATGAATAAGTATCCCATGCAAATGAATTCATTGTACCACATATTACGAGTGTTGCAAGGATCATAAAAAATGATGCACGACGTCCAAATCTAAAAATTATTAAAGTAATATGTAATTTATTTTTTTTTTAAAATTATAATTGCTAAATGTAATTATTAATATTTTCTTTTAAAATGAAAAAAAAAACAAAAGATTGTATTTTTATGTTAACTTTAGTAAATGACCAAAGTTATCACTTTTTTAAAAAATTATTATCAAATTTTGTTTTATTTTTTATATAATACAAGTGTTGCAAGAATTATAAAAAAAAAAAATGACGCACGACGTTTATACCTAAAATTTATATTCTTTTTTTTTTAAATAAAAAAAACAAACAAACATACTTATCAGCAATATATCCAAATAGAACATTACCAATAAAACTACCAATATAAAATGACATACTTGTTAAATCAACCCAGTGTTTTTGGTCACACACCAAATCATACTGCAAACGTTCCGATTGCAATTAATTAAATTTAATTTAATGAATTAAAAATTAACCAAATAAAGTGGAATAACATTTGCTCAATAATGTTCGTTCGATATAATGAAATTAATATATAATTAATATACAAAATACCAAATCATACTTGTAAATATTCTGATTTCAATTAACTATTTAATCAATAAAGTTTAATTAAGTGAATTAAAATTAACCAATAAAGTAAAATAAAGTAGTATGAATAAAGTAATAAAGTAGTAGAGTAGTATGCATAAGTTAATCAAAAAAAACACACACACATCATTGATATAAGTGTTGATATAACAAATATTGATTAATCACTTTGATAAATTTGGTCAATAAAATTTGATATAATGAAATTAACATATAATTAATGTACAAGTAATTAATTAAATAAAAGTAAGAAATGGAAAATGCACCTCAGTGACCAATGTATCAATGTAGACGCTATTATCATAGATCCAACCTATTTGACATGATATGAGTGAAAAATTTTTCAAATATTTCCTGTCATTAGTGATAGCATTTTTTTTGTTCGTTGAATTCAAAAATAAGTCAATTTCAGTAGCATTGTACTGTCGACAGCTCATTTCTTCCTCAAAAAAGAAAAAAAATTTTGAAAATTAAAAAAAAATAGGAAAAAAATGTCACAAATGAAATTGTTGAAATTTCCAACAAAAATACAAACAAAATATTAATTAATTACCAAATAAATTATTGTAAATGTAAAATCGATAATTAATTAATGTAATTTAAATTTAATGAAATTGTGGAATTTTGCTTTTTTTCCTTTCTTTCTTTTTTTTTCGTTATAATGAATACCGGTGTAGCAAATTCAGCTACTGGTGATAAATCTTCGCGTCCTTCCGGTAGTCGACATCGATGATCCGGTTGACCGACAACAAATGGTTGATTGAATGCCGAAAATGCGGATGGTAAACTTGCCGGTAAACATATTACAAAAAATAGCGTAATTTGAAATGGACCAAAATCGCCAACCTATAAACTGTATTGTAAAAATTTCAATTTAAAAAAATGAAAGTTTCAAAATTTCAATTTTTAGAAATAAAAATTTTACAGTTAAGTTTAGCTAAATGTTTTCAAGTAAGTAGTAAAATTAAATTTCAATCAATTTGTAAGTTTTTATAATAAATCTCTGATTCATTCCTATTTCTTGATCCAATTGATCATTTTGTTAATTTATCAATAACAAATAAATTATTGCTATCGTTATAATTAACAATAATTGATTATTATAATAATAATTAACAATAATAATTTTAACCAATCTATTTTTCACCCAAAAAAAAACTCAAATTATCCTTTTGTAATTAATGCGAATGTCAATTCTTTACAATTAATTAGCAAAAGTGTTACCTCGGCAAGCAATGAATCGAAAGTCATCACTTCCATCATAGGTAGTAAATGATTTAATTTTTTTTAAGGTTCAAATTTTCCACTGCATTATTCTCTGAAAAATAATATATCGTTAACAAAGGCAAGAAAAAAAAACGATTTCCCAAATTCTATTTTTTTTTTCATTTCAAAAATAATACTTTTCAAATTTGTATAATTTATGATATAATTGCTAACTTTATAAAATTGCTAACTTTTTTGCTAACTTTATTATTTCAATCAAATTTGTATGATTTGTGACATGATTGCTAACTTTACATTCAACATTAATTTCATCATTTCATTATCGATTTGTTTTGTAAAAAAAATTTTTACCGGAAGAGAATAATCAGTATTTCATTAACAATTTCTAGTTATTTTAAATTTTCACTTTTTTTTTTCAAAAAAACGTTTTGTTCAAAATTAGGATTTATTATAATTCTATGCTAACATTTATGTTTTTTGTATATTTTGCAAAATATGCAAATTATCAATATTATTCATTAGGAAAACATTTGTGGATTGTGCTAGCAGTAATTAATGTTAAAAATACAATTTCTGAAATTTCAAGGATAGAAGGATAAAGAATTCCGCAAACATTTTAGGAATAAAAATAATTTACCTTAAAGTTTTTTGATAATTTAATCTAACAAATTAAAATTTTTAGAATAGCTGGACATGAAACATGTTAATTAATAAAGGTAATGCTAATTAACAAAATGAGATAAATGCCATAGCTCTAAGTTCGCGAGAAAAACGCATACAATTTCGATCCTTAAATTAATAATTTAAAATTTAAAAGTCATTTATTTTTACCAAAAACATACTTTATCATCAAAAGAAAAAAAAAGCAAACACATATTGGCAATTTTATCGGATTAATACTAAGCAATTAAGTACTTAAAATCACCAACATACGCATATACGTCATTTTCCGTCCCTTAAACAGAAATGAAAATAAGATGATAACCTAAAACATGCAAACAATATCAAGCTTTCAGGTTAATAACTTAAAATTTAAACATCTTTTTCATCAAAAACATACTTTACCATCAAAAGAAAAAAGGATTAAAACGTATGGGCAATTTTGACGGATTAATACCAAGCAATTAAATACTTAACATCATTCACGCACACACGTCATTTTCCATCTTTCAGGTAGGAATGAAAACAAGCTGATTAAGTTGTCTAGAATATTATCGATGATTGTAATTTTCTTTTAACTGTTAAACACTGATCTACTAACTTATAAAATTTTTTTTATCAAAAAATAAAAATGAAAATTTTATAAAACCAAAAAAAAAATTAGAAGAGAGTATTCGTATCAGTGATATCATCAATGCCTATATATTTCAAAATGATAAGAGCGCATATTGCTATTCAGCATTTTTTATTATTTGCAAACAAAAAAAAAATTGTTTACCAAACTTCTTAATGTCTTCTATCTTTTTCCTATTCAAAAGTATTTATAGCTTACAAAAATAAAAAAAAGTAAAACTTTTCTTAAATGAAATAAATGTAATAATTAAAAAGGGAAAATTAAATTGATATTATCAATTAATGCTGGAAAAAATTAGCACTGTTTATTTAATAAGTAATTTAAAAAAAAATTCTTAATTTTTGTGCACAATTTTTGTGGGAAAATTTTTTATTTAATTTACTTAATGAATTTAATTATTATTAAACATTACAAAACGTTTTTCTACAGCGTCTTACCTTAGATTTATATTTTCACATCACGAAATTTCAATCAAATAAATTTAAACAGTAAAATTGCACTTATCACTTTGTAATTGTAAGGAGCAAAAAAAATTGACAGATAAGAGAAAACGCAAAAGAAAAAACGATAAGTAATTTCATTCAATTAGCAGACTGTCATCAATGATTTATTCTGAAAAATCAAATTATTTAAATCTCCTTGAGGACCGCTCACTAACTGCAATGTCAAACTGATACTTTCCTTTTTCTTTTTACTACAGGTGGAAAATATTTAATTTACTTTAATTTTTAAAAAATAACAATAACGCCATAGCTGTTCTATTAGCTTACTAATTTTGTTCACATCTTAACAATTCATTAAAAATAATTCTCCAACTTCCTTATCTTTTTATCAATATATTTCATTATAATATTATTATCTTCGTAATAGTGTAAGAAAAAAAAGTAAAAAATAAGAAAAATTGTTACTGGTAAGAAAAAAAATCTAAATTACATGGAATTAAAGTACTTTATAAATCGAAAATTGAATATCACAAGTATTTTTCCTAATCGTTTTACCAGTAACAATTTTTTTTCAGAAAACTGAAATTCTTTGCAAAATTTTATCAAATTGTTGTTTTTTTTCCTACGTGTGACAATAAATTTTCTGTAAAAAAAAATTTGTTGAAATTAAAAAAAAAGCTAATGAAATTTTTTAGGGTAATTTTTACGCAATTATTCTTGAACAATAAAAAATAAAAAAAAGTAAATAAATTAGTTTGACTTGAAATTCGTCATTTTAGAAATTTGTCGTAATTTGATATGCGCATGCATACACAAATAATTGTAATTATAAATCTATAAAACTAGTTTAATTGAAACATTACCTTTGCCTGGTTATTTATTAATTTCATATTTCAAAAAATTTTACTAAATAATTTTATATAACTTTTGCCAAAGTTTAATTCTTTTTGCAAACATCATTTGAATTCTTTTTTTTTATAATTAAATGTGTTGATTAGGGAAAATGGTTACTACTATTACCATTAATTATCATATTCTACTGTAATATTAAATATTTAAAATTTAATTTAAAAATGACATAAATTTTTGAATTACACGTTAGATAATTTGAAATGACGATCTCATAGAAAAGATAATATTACAGTTCGATCATTACTGTTACGGTACTTATTTGTTGTACGATATTTTACTGTAATCAGTCGCACTACTGTAGCATACCATATAACTGAGCACTTCTCAACAGATCAATCAACCGTTGAGAATAATTCAAAAAAAACAAAAGTTAATCACTAGGAAATGAATTTTTGAAAATAACATAAAATTAATATGTCTAATTTTCAATTAAAAGGTTATCGGGAAAAAATGAATTTGAATTAAATTTTTATAAAGGAGCGGATTTAAAGATTGAAAAAAGAAGAACCGATCGGTATATATGAGAAGGAATAAAAATGAAAATTCTAAAAATGGAAAAAGGACGAATCAACGATTAAAAGTTTTGTTTGCATTGAATTGTTTATTTCCAAATAAAATATTGCTTGGTTCTTCAAAACTAATTAAGGTATTTTGTGGGATGGGAAGAAGTGGAAAATTGAATTATCATCTTCAACTCAACTCTCTTAAGAGATGAAAGGCCGATTATTATTATTATTATTATTATTATTTATTTATTACTAAAATCAATTTTTCCTAAAAATATTCGATTTTTGAAAAAAAATTAAAACTTTTTTTTTCGCAAAAGTATTTAAGGCAATTATTTGACATTTCATAGACACTCAATTTTAGCGAAAAAAAGGGACAAAAAAAATTTGTAAATGTCATCGATCATTTTTGAGAAAATTAATTATTAATTAAATTTGAAATAGGAAAAGTTTGGTGCTGAAACTCATACAGTGTGTATTGTTGAAGGGAATATTAAAACTTTTATTGTGAAAAGAAAATTGCAAAATATTTTAAATATATACTCTATAAAAGGTTTTTAAATGTAAATCAATCTCTGATAGTATAAAATGCTAAAATTGGCACTAATCACTTAAATGAAATTCAAATTAATTCATATTAATTTAAAATTAATATGAATTTGAATTTCAACGACATTTGATGTTGTTGTTGTTGTTGTTGCTGTTGTTGTTGCGAACGTACAATTAATTGGTATTAATTAATTACTAATTAAATGAAGGTTGATTAATTGCTGAAATTTTAAATTGGATGATAGCGCGTAATATTGGCAGCAAATATTTCAGCATAGATACTCTCAGAAAAAAAGTTAGATTTTCCTTTTATTGTTAAAAAAGACCTCAAAATAATTAGTTAGCAAGCTTTGAAATAAATACCACAGGTAGAAAACATTGCAATAATTAATTACTAAAATTTATTTGATGCAATTGATTTTAGCATCGAAGTAAAGTGATAATTCAATTGAATTTAAATAAATTAAAAATATAATTTAAAAAAGTTTTAAAGAAACATTTCAATTTTTTTCCGTATTTTTTGGACAAAACTGAATGAAATTACAAAATTCTTTTTGGGGAAATTTTTTTCATATTTATTTTTTAATAATTTTGTGTAAGGGTTGAAATTTTATGACCAAAGACGAAAAATCAAGATGTCTTTGAAGGGAAAACCTTATGTGTCATCTAAAAATGCCTAAATTAAATACTGTGTGACCTGAAATATAAAGAAAAAAAAACGAAAATGATCTGTACATATTCAATGAAATATTAGTTTCAAAGTTTTAGTCCTAAAAAATCCTACGCTTATCGACGCACATTTTTTTCTTCTGTCTAACAAGTAATTAAATGTATTTTATTTTTCTCACAAAAATTTGAAAAAGCTTAAATTTTCAAAAATGAAATAATTTTCATTGTTTAATGTAATTCACAGCAAATCAAATTTGTTTCATTTTATTTCATTTCAAACTATTCAATGAGTTAAATTTGCTTACTGATTGTCGTCGGATCGGTCGGATCAAATAAATAATATTGTGACTCTCTGTCATTTATTTGATTAATTTTTGTTTTTTTTGTTAATTAAAAATTTTTGGAAGAAAAAATTTTTGAAATGCATAGCACACAAGAAATAATACACCGAAATATAATTTGAAATTTAGCAATTGTTTTCTTTAATGAAACAAATTCAAAAATTAATTAAATAAATTTACTAATTTATACTGATTTATATGACACAAAAATATTTCAGTTTGATATTTTTATCAAAAATTTCCAGCAAATAAATTCATCAACGATAAGATATTTAATAAAGCATTACTTTAATTTAACATTGATGAAGAGAATCCAATCTAATGAAATACTAAAACGAAAAATAAAAGAAAAAAAGAAACAAATAATTGCAATAGGTTGTAAAATGGGAGTTGATTGGAAAGGATGATCGCCAATGGATCAGTAATGTACTGATAAGTGATAGGTCATTGATAAGCTCTAATTGATTGTAACAAGCATCGACAATGTGAGTATTATTCTAATAAATATTTGTAAAACTAAGGAGTATACTTCTTTTATAGCTGTCAACTCTAATACGCCACTTTTAAATGATACTTAAAAATTTAATTAAAATTTAATTTGCAATGCTGCATTTAAAAATATCCTCAGAATGATTTATTTTACTTAGTACATGTCGTAGAGGTGTTAAGATGGAAATTCAGAATATACTTACTCGTCCTTTTATTGGTTGTTTAATTGGCATTTGTAGTGGTAGTTGTTGTGTTAAATTTTATTTTAAATATAGTTGTAGAGAGTTTTCTTTTTTAAACTTCACTTTTTTCTTAAATATGATTAGCTAATTAATTAGCACATATGTATTTCAAAACTTTATTTTTTAATGTATTTTAGCTATGCTATTACTTTAATAATATTCAAAAAATTTTCATTGATTTACTGCTATGTTGTAGTAAAATCGAAAAAATTATTGTCTTTTAAAATAAATTTTTCTTTTGTTACTTACTTTGTTGTATTCAACTACACCAGTAATTCATTACTATTTATAAATTCCATTTAAAAATTGATGTTATTTATTTGCTTTTAATATATAAACTTTTAATATAATTAAAAAATAACGTTTGCATTACTGCTACTACCACTACCACTACTACTACTACTATTAGTTCCAGTAGTACTACTGGTAGTAGTAGTAATAGTATCAGAAGTAATTAATTTTAATTAATTACTAAAAAACAAAACCTCTGTTGTTGTTGTTGTTAAAGAGATGAGAACAAAGATTAGCACTGTTTGAAGTGACACTTTTTTTATTTTAAATGACAACATCACTTCGCCATGCAACTGTTTTGTGATTTATAATCAGACAATTTGCAAATGTTGTTGTTTTTGCTTCCATAAAATTTCTTAAATTTCATTGCCAATCAGTCCACTACTTACTCCTCAAATTTGCTATTTAAATTTATTATTTTTTTTTACTAAATTATTATTTCATTTCTTTGTTGCAACTTTCATTTATGAAACAAAATAAATTGCGAGTGAAACAGGTGTTGTTGTTGTTGTTATTTTATAATATAATAATAATGAATGCAAGTTTTCCTTCATAAAATGTACTATTTAAAATTTAAAACTGAAATAAGAATTTTTGAGCTTTTGCAAAAATAACCAGTCTTTCTTGTAGATTTTTTTATTTTAATGAAAATTTTGAAATTAGAAAAGAAAAATTAGCGTAAGAGGGAGATGTTGTTTTGTTAAGTAATGATGATAATTACAAACTATTGCTTTAAAAGATTCGTCGTTTGAAATTTGAAATTGTATTAATCGTTATGTGAATAATTGAAATTTCAATTATTGAGCATGCCTAATGAAATAATACAATAATAATAATAACGATAATAATAGCTATATTACAATAACAATAATAACAATAACGATAATGATAATAATAATAATAATGATAAATAATAATAATAATAATAATAATAATAATAATAATAATAATAATAATAATAATAATAACGATAAATAATAATAATAATAATAATAAATAATAATAATAAAGAATGTTAGTGGAAATATAGTGTTTCCTTCTACAGTTATTCTGAGATTGGCAATATTCCACTAATTAGAAAATTAATAATTTGATATGATAGGTATATGCTAACGATTAAAGTATAGGAAATATCGCGTATTATACATTTAAATGTAGAAGATATCGTATATTATGCATTGGTGCTTTTTGTGTTTTACAATAATTCCTAAAAACTTTCTCTCATAATCTTTAAACTTTTTGTGAGAGATGAAAAAAAAAAGAATCAAAATTATTTAATCCTTTCAGTTCGTAATGTTTACAAGTGCAAGTGAAAGAAAATGCTGGAGAGTTTGATGAGGGAGAAAAGAAAAAAAGAAAAAATAAGTGCAGAATTGAAGAAGCTATAAATCCTTGGAGTTTTGTGCTGTATCAGATTAGTTCATCAAAATGTCAAAATGAAAATTATTATTTGAAAATATGAAATTTTTTTAGATTAATAGCTATTTTTAAATTCAAAACTTAAATAGAATTCTTAAAAAGAAAATTAAAATAAAATAATTCCCAATAAAAGATTTCCAGTCTTTTCTTGCTATTATTTTATTTTAATTTCACCACTTTAAATCAGTGAACGATTTATTGAATGGAAGGAATTTCTTTTTTTTTTTGGCAAAATATGACTTTATTATTAAATTATTTAAATCATTTTAAATTGTTTATCGTTTTTTTTTTCTATTCAAGCGTTACACATTTTCATTTCACTTAATCAATTTCAGTTTTTCAGTCGATTTTGATCAATTTGATTCAATCGCTCTTTTTTTCTTCATCTTTGATTTATTCAAATGAAAATTTCACTATCAATTTTGATTTGTTTGTTTAATTCATTCAAAGAATGCAAATCCCTTCAAGCATGAAAATGCAAAAGAAGAAAATAGTCCGAATTTTATTTTTTAAAAATAAAATTTGCTTTCAAAGATTTATATTTGATTGATATAACGAGCATTTTATCAAAATGAATTACCAAAAAGCCAACATGGCAATGCTAGGCCTCTTCTGGCCATTGTAATCTTTTCTTCAAAAAAAAGAAGAAAAAAATCTTTCTGGAACATCTGAAATGCAATAGTAAATTTTAGCAATAATAAATTATTTTTAACTAAGCCAAAAAAAAGGAAAAAATGTGGAACATAAATTTACAAAAAACCAACGAATAGATTGTATACATCAAAAGTTCTGGGCGGTACTTTGGTTTTTTAAAATTTTCTCTTTTAATAACAAAAAGCTCATTTCCTGTACATGTAATTATTTGCTACGCGCTTAATGATGACGATGATGATGATAATGATGTTAGTGATGGTGGTGATAATGATAATGATGACGGTGATAATAATGATAACAATGGTAATCAACTCATGAAATGATGTAAATTTTATTTTTATGCAAAAAATTTGTTTTGATTTCTTCCGCTTGCAAAAAAAAAGAAAAAAAAACATTTATAGAATTAATTAAAATGAGTACATCTAGTCGTAGGAAATTTTAAATTAATTAGTTTTTTTTTTCCTCTTACTCTCTAATTTATTTTGATCATCACTTTGTGCATTCCTGCAATTAGCTTCTCCACAGTGAAACTTCACAATCTTCACGTTTTGTAAAGTTTGAAATTTTGCAAGCATTTTATTTGAAGTTTTGTTTTTTTCTTTTTTGCTTGAACTTGAAATATTTTTAGAATTGATTTGTAGTTTTTTTTAAAAATTTCAATTGAATATCAAAAAAAAACACCTGCACACACACACACACACACATAGAATTTATTACACAATAACAGTTAACATTTTTGAAAGTGAGTAAAATTATCATCTTTTGTTTGATTATTATTAAATTGTCGGTAATTTTAAAATTATTTTATCGCCTTAATCATTTCTAAAATCAATTTCTATCACGTCAAATACCACGTACGTGTGATAGTAGTAGATGAAAGATTTCCATAGTAGTAGATGATAGTAGTTCCTTCTTCTTCTACCATTTTCCTTTCTTTTTCAGATATTCAACAAATAAAGGAATATATATTTCTAGCAGAAAATATTTCTATTTCATAAAATAAGTGAAGAAAAGATGAAAAATGAAATTCTTTGCAATAAAAAAAAGAATAAAAGATTTCCTTTTCGTATTTGAATAATTTTAATTTGCAAGTGCTCCTTTAACATACAAATGATTCGCCTCAAAAAAATTATCCTTTTCAATCACTCTCTCTCTTCTCCTCTCCCTCTCACTCTCTTTCTTTATATGTTCAAATAAATATTAGTCAAATAGCAATAAATAATCTTTTTATCTAAAAATTGAAAAAAAAAATTAAAAGACTTAATCCTTTTCGTATATATTTGCACACATACCCATCTACTATGCTATGATACACTTCATTGGATTAATCGTAAAATTTGATCATTTAAATCTGTAAATATCAGTTTTATGCATTGCACACACGCACATCACACACACACACACACACACACACACACACACACACACACACACACACACACACATACATACATACATACACGCTAACACGTACGCATACATATTATATGAATGTTTGAATTCATTAATTAAAATATTTCAGTCGACCACATACATAGACATATGTATAGGAAAGGAAAAGGAAAGAAAAAAAAAAGACAAATTAATTAGAAAATAAAAGTACAATGCAGCCATTTAATCCTAAGAGATATACAGTAAACTAAAAAAAAAGAATTGAAAAAATACCTTAAATTTTCTTCTTCATTTATTGGTTTGCTAAATTATTCACTTAAACAATTTATCAAAAAAAAAGCCTTCTTATTGCGCAAATTGTTTAATCAAAAACTTTTCTGATAGCTTCGTTTTTCTTTTTTTTCTTCTCAGTAAACATAGTATTTAAATGTGGTAGGAAGGAACTGTGTTCAGTAATAACGTGAAACTGATTTTTTTTTTGTTTAATGAAATTTAAATTTGAAATTAAATGTTAGAAAAGAAAAAAAAGAAGGAAAAAAAGAAAATTAATGATTTCCGAATGGGAAAATTTATTATTGCTTATGCTTTGAAATTATTCCTCTAATCATACTATGCAATTTTTCAAATTAAATTAGAATTTTTATTTGTTAAATTTTAGTGTTATGCACTGAGTGATATTGATGATCTTTCCTATTATCATAATTAGAGCTTTATCATCCTACTACTATTACCGTATCACTCTTGTTGTATGCTAAGTGCTTCTTCATTCACAGTGGAATTATTTAACTAATTATCAATAATTGAATTATCAAGTAAATTAAAATTATCATAAGTGAATTATCATAAAAATCAAACCTTTCATAAGTGAATTATTATGTAAATTAACTTATATTTGCATTAATAAATTTAGCAAATTGATGAACTATATTTTTGTTCACTTTAGTAATTAAATTTTTAAAAATTTCAATTTAATATATGAAAACATTGATGAAAATTCAATGCCAACATTTGTTCGTTATTTTACATTAATATTATCAATAGTTATTATCATTTTTATATCGCATTATTTATCATTATTTCTATTTCTTTTATCATCATTATCTATCATTTTTATTTTTTTAAACTTCATTCATAATTATCAATGCCAATTATCAATATTTATCATTATAATCAATATTTATTGTTCTATATCATTGTTATCATTATTTCATTTTCACGTAAACGTATTTCATTTATTTAATAGTGAAAGAAATAATTTCCAAATAAAATATGGTCAAATGTCAGCGACGATGTGCCTTATAAAACGTTCTTCCAAGTTGTTCGCAATTTAAATTCATCCAATTACCAGAATATTTCAACATCGTCGTAGAAAATAAAATTCAATTTTCCGTCTTCCGCAAAACTTCCCTAATACAAATCAATTTCTTTGCTGAGTGAATGTTTTTTTTAAAGGAAAAATTTATATTACAATTGTCTTACGTACGTTTATGCACGTACATATGCGCATACATTAGTACTTAAACAATTATCCTGGGTACGTGTAGAAGACGACAAATGCAATAGTAGTTTGTTCAACTTTAATAATTAATTTTGATTTAAACGCAAGTTTACTTTTAAACTTTTACGAAAATAGATGAATGAAAAGGAGGAGGAAAAAAAAAGTTGTTTATTATTTATAAAACAATTTTAATTTATTAAAATTCTAAAAAAAAAATTAATTTTAATATAACGATATACAATAAATGCCTATTTGATTATCAATTTTCGTTATTTCAATTTAGCCATCGTTGATTGAATTTTAACTCAAAATCTCTCTTATTATTCCAATCAGTAAATTGAATTGCCTTAGAGTGCTAACGTGACAATGGAAGCAGACAATAAATCATTTTAATATTTCAAAATTCCCATTTTATAAATCAATAATTGACCAATTTCACAACTACCTCTTCCATATTCACTTCAAATTTTTGTCAATAATTTTCCTTTAAACAAATGAAAGAGAAAGAAAAAAAAAGCTAAAAATTTTTGTAAAATAAAAAAAAGTTAGCAAAAAAGGAAAAAATTTTTTTTTCAAAATAAAACTATTATTTTCACTCACTTTTTTTTTCATTCTCTTTTACTTCTCACTTCTCTCACCTCTCACTTCTAGTTCTACAATTTAACATAAATTCAAAATTTTTATTTGCTATTATTAATAAGAATTGAATATTTATTTGATTTGAAAAAAAAAATTGTATGAAATGTTTGAGATTAAGAATTGATAAGAAAAAGTTTCATTGAAATGATTGATGAGACAAAAATTAACCGAACAGATTAGATTAGAGAGATATTTTGATGATACATACCTCATTTCTCATTTCAAATTTCTTTCTCCCTCTCTCTCCCTCTCTCTCTCTCTTTCACTCTCTCTCTCCCTCTCTTGTTAAACTCATTCATCTTCCACTCATCATTCCCATCTCAAGACTAGTTAGTTGGAATGTCTGTTTGGATAGAATGTGAGGTGATATAATGGTTTGTAGCAAATACAACGGCTGTTCCTTTCAAAATTCTCTCTCCTTTATATCCCTCTTCCATTTCTATTATTATTATTACTTATTATTATTATTATTATTATTATCATCATTGTTATCATTGTTATCATCATTTATCATCACAACATTGCTATCATCGTGCTGCATCATTATTTACTATTTACTTATTATCACAACATTACTATCATCATCGTTAGCAATCATTATTCACTATCATTACTCATTATTATTCATTCATTATTATTATTTCATTATCATTATTCACTATCATTATTCATTATCACAACAGCTATCATTGTGCTGCATCATTACTTACTATTTACTTACTATCACAGCATTACTATCACCATCGTTAGCAATTATTATTCACTATCATTATTCATTATCATTATTCGTTATTATTCATTCATTATTGTTATTTCATTATCATTATTCATTATTATTCATTCATTATTCATTATCATAACATTGCTATCATATTGCTATCATCGTGCTCCATCATTATTTACTACTCACTTATTATCATCATAAATATTGTCATTATTTGTTATTAATATTATCATCATCGTTATCACCATCATTTGATATCACACAACGTAGACATTTTTGATATAAAGCAATAGGAAAAAAAACAAGTAATTTGCTTACTTTTTGTTGTTTATTTATTTCAACACTCATTTTTTATCTTTTTATTTACGCATTACTTTCATAGAAATTTATTTTAAAAATTTGCCATAAAAATACTTTTTTTAAATTTACTATCCTTTTTTCCTGACTGTTGAAATTTTCATATTTATTTTTTGAGCATAAAAATTAAAAATCACTCAATTCTGTAATACATATACATACACATATATATTTGTTTATTGAATTCCTATCAATTAAGTCCTACTAAGTTTATTTTTAATTATCATTTAACAGATTACATTAGCTGATATTTTTAATTATCATTTAACAGATAACATTAGCTGATATTAATTTGTGAATTCATCGTTAAATTTTCCACTAATTTTAACTATATTCATAAACTTTTTCATACATTTTATTTTCATCCAAAATTACACTTTGTAAAAATGAATGATTTTTAAATGAGCTAATTTCACATTTTAATTTTATGATTTCACTAAGTTATTCACCAAATGCTCATTTTAATAATAGTTTAATGATTTTTTGCGAAATTCTATTTTCTTTAAAATTAAATGTAATTTAGATTTAATAAAAATTCTTTTTCTTTTCAATCAAAAAAAAACAATAACATACAAGTCCGTCAAGTAATTAATTTCAAAAAAATTTTTGCTTCTTTTTTTTTATTTTTGTTTTTCCTCCTCTGCCACACTGTCCTTTCTTTAAGTTTTTTACACAAAAAAAATTTCCTCTTTTCTTTGTATTCCAAAACTTCGATCGTATTTTTTCCAACTTGCGCTTCGTAATTTCATCAACAATTTTATGGATAAAATTAAAATTTAAAATTTTATAGATAAGACAGTTTTATGGACAAAAATTTTTTATAAAATTTGTTCGCATTTGTTGAAATTACCTCGATTGTTTTTCTATTCTAAACTTCTTCGTTTTTTTTTCTTTTCAGTTTAATTTAAGCAAAAAAAAACAAAAAAGGAAAAGATTAGAAAAGTACGCAAAATTATTTCTTATTGTTTTAATTAATATTTCTATGATTTTTAATTAATTAATATTTCTACGATTTTTAATTATTTTTAATTAATATTTTTATGGTTTTTAATTAATATTTCTATGACTTTTTCTCTTTAATTAATGATTTGAATTAATACTTTTTCCTTCTAATTAATGATTTAATTAATTGTCTGATTAATGATCTAATTAATTGATGCTACATTTTACATTGCGCTGTTTGTAAATGCATAAACTTTTGTGATAAATGAACTTTTTAAAGTTTTTGCTAATTTTTAATTCTTATTAAACAATTATTTGCAATATAAAAGAATGCTAAAGTTGAAGAATTCACTTTTTTTTTCTTCGGATAAATAATTATTTTATTTTTAATAATATTTTTCAAAAAGAAAATGTATTATGAAAAATTTCCGACAATACTTAAAAAAATTTAATTTTAGCAATATTTTTGAAATGCACGAAGAAAAGAAAATCGAAATAAAATGCAATTATTTTTTAACAAAATTGTTGATATTTATAAGTATTTATAAAATTAAAAAATTTTTTTCATTTAACTTTCCGCTATACATTCCACTTACGTTTATTTCGTTTTTTACGTTTGCTTTTTTTTCTACTATTTCTAAATGTATGTTATTGGTGTATTTTCAGATTGTACTAAATTAGTAATTGTTTGAAAATTTGAAGAGAAAAAAAGCGGAACCAATGATATAGTTAAGTGAAACAATAATGTAATTAATTAGTGGCGCAAATGACACGCTGCAATGTTTTTCGGCGTTATTTTACCTGTTATATTCATTTGCATTCATTGGTGTAACACCGATGAAAACGATAAAAAACGTGACGCTGAAATAATATTCCGTAAGTTCTCATCTTCTTTTATTTCCTCATACTGATGAAAATTAATTAATTTTTAATAAATTAATCTCATGTTTGTAAAATGTTTATTTTTTGCCTTTCTTTTTCATGCCTGAAATTAAATTAAATTGACAAATTTACCAATTAAAGTTTGTTTATTTTTGTTTATTTAAATGATTTTAAATTGTGTTTTTGTTTTTTTTTCCGAATATTTAATTTGGTGATGCGTCAATGTTATAGGCAAATTTAATTAGTTTTTAAATTCTTAACATTAAATTATTTTTTCTTTCTCTTTCCGCTTTATTTAAACTCGTTTAAGCGGAAAAGTAAAAATGATAATTTAAATGTTTATATATTTTGCTTTTTTTAACTTTTTAATAAATGCAAAAACTTTTTTCTGAAAAAAATATTTAGTTTTGCTTAAATGTAATTTGAACAAAAAAATAACAGAAAATTTAGATGCGATTGGTTGAGTGTATAAGTTTAATTTATTTATAACTATAATTAATTCCAAATACTAATTAATACGTTAATACTAATTAGCTTTTAATTTATGATATCAAACAAATGAACAAAAATGTTTTACGAATTTTTAGCGTACGTTATAAAA
The DNA here is from genome assembly GCA_013365375.1 of Litomosoides brasiliensis. Lineage (NCBI taxonomy): Eukaryota > Metazoa > Nematoda > Chromadorea > Rhabditida > Onchocercidae > Litomosoides > Litomosoides brasiliensis. Next base: position 6,407 of record JABVXW010000478.1, on the reverse strand, counting down.
TAAAAAAAATCGGTAAACATATTTAAGGAGCAATAATTTTATAAAAATGAATGAATTAATTTAGTCAAACAAAAACTTTTTAATTAAAATTTTATTATTTTAAAAGCTAACGATAGATTAATGCATTAGAGAATAATAATTAATTATTTTATAAGTTAATTTTACCTCAAATAAAACTTTTTAATTTAAAATTTTTCGAAAAAGCACACAGATAGATTGAAATGAAATGTGAGCGATGAAAATGGATGGATGCCTTGCGATACACATCAATCATCACATTCAGTTTATCCGACATACCTAAATGAATATTTACTTTAAACTGAAATACTTTGTAATTTGATTCGACCAATTCAGTCAGATTCATTCGAAAATCAAACAGTGAACTAACCGGATCGCAATCCAATCTATTCTCCCTCTCTCTCTCTCTCTCTCTCTCTCTCTCTTAACTCTTGAACTTTTATATAAAGCTAAAATTTTTAGTGCATTCGAAAATCAAACAGTGAACTAACCGGATTGCAATCCAATCTATTCTCCCTCTCTTTCTCTCTCTCTCTCTCTTAACTATTGAACTTTTATATAAAGCTAAAATTTTTAGTGAAATCGTTTTACTAATTGTAAGGAGTTGAAAAACTGTGAACTGTGTAGAAAGTAAATTCTCTCTGTATAACTTAGAGTTATAGAATTTTTTTTTACTGTAAAAAGAAAATGATATTTGACATTTTTTATTTCAAATTTAAAATTTCATTACATAATTTCTATTGGGAGAAAATAAAACGATTTATTTAATTAGCTTTAAAATAATTAGCTGATGCAAAAAATATTTTTGAGCATTAACTAGCAATTTACTGGTGTAATTTTCCATTCAGCAATTTTAATTTTTAATTTTATTAGTCTTTTTTTATTTTTTTTTAAAATGATTTATCCAAGCGATCATCTTTAATTACTGTTTTTTGAGATGATATTTTGAAATTTTTACAATAATAGTAATAATTTGCTGAAGTAATTTCTCAGTGCTAAAAGTTAGTTATTAAATTTGTAGATTTTTTTTCCTTTTCTTTGTAATTTTTAGCTAATTTTTTTGCTTTTAATTAATTAATTACCTTATTAATTTAATTTATGCAAAAGTATTCATTTATTTTTTACTCGTTTTAAATTGTTAATTTTTCTTTTTTTTCAATATTTTTTTTAGAAATAATTTTTCATGGATTTTTTTTTAGAAAATTTAACGTTTTAGAAATAATTGATAAATTATAAGACGTCAATGTTCAGCAAAAATTTCATTAAATTATACGTGCAATTTTTCACTGTCATAACGATTCGTACAAATGAAGTACAAAATTTACGGAATGTAAAATTTGCCATTTTTTTTCCCCAATTAATTTATTTACGTTGCAGTGTACGTTAGATTATTTTTGTAATTTGTAATTTTTTGAGAAATAAGAAATGACGGATATGCGTACATTGGAACGTGTAGTAGAAGCTCGGATAAATTTTTTAAACAATGAAAAAAGTGATGAAGTAAAAGAAGATTGCTCTTTTTGTCGAAGTTTGGATTGCGATATACTTTTTGCGTTACTTTTCATCTGTATTATTACGTGTCTTCTGATTCTCATTCTTTTCTTCTGGTTCAAAGGTCTAGTATCATTGGGATGATGAGTAAGTCTATTAAAAGTCTTAATTTAGTTACGAACAAATTAATTCATCAAATTGAATTCAGGACGGAATGATATTAAGTTTTGATAAAATAAATAAAAAAAAATTTAACTACCAAAGAAATGAATTTAAGTAATTAAGAATTAAAAATTACAAATTAAAAAATTAAAAATTACACCAATATGCAGCAACAAACACTTACTTACGCATATATGCATACGCATATGTATGCGTACGTATGTATATATGCATACACGTCTTCATTAAATAAAAGAAGTAAATAAGAAATGGAAAAGGTTCACGTATACCGATAACTATCTACGCATATATGTACACACATATGAATATGTATATAATCAATATGCATACACGTTTTTGTTAAATAAAAGATGATAAATAAAAAGAAATGGAAATTAATTGAGGGAATTGAAAAAATTTACTTATTTTTTTTATTATCATTTAAATTTACCTGCCTATTAATTAATTAAAATATAACAATGAAGCATCAACAGAAGAGTGAAAAGAAAAAAAAAATAAATCAACGAATGGAAAATAATAGAAACAGCAAGGAAGTTTTAGAATGTGATCACATCTTTGATTCTTCTACTACGGAAGGTGAATTTCAATTACCGATGCTACCACCTTCAGCTACCGTTTCCGGCAAAAATTCACAACCAGAGAGTCCAAAAAATTTACAGGTAAGAAGTATACTTGCCCTTTTTTTTTTCTGTCACAAAATTAAGTTATTACTATTTTATTCCATTTTTTTTGTTGATATTTTAAAAATCTTTTAGTTGCTATTGTCGTTTGCTTGTTTTTTTTCTTTTTTAAATTCAATCAAACAAATGTAATTAATTAGTCGATGAATTTTTTTGCTGCTAAATTTTAAAATTCTTCAGTGTATATATACGTTTGTTGCGGCACCAAATCAACGAGTAAAACTCAATTTCGATCAGTTTCTTTTAGCTGGCACTGCTGGCAAGTAAGTGTTATTTCATTTCATTTCAATTCAATTCTTTTCATTTTATTTTTTTTTTGCATAGCGTAGCTGAATGAATAATGAATGATTTGAGTGGAAAATTAAAATTTAAAATGAGAGAACCGTAAATGAACATGAAAATTATTAGTTATTAAAATTTTGTTTGCATATTTTTTTTCAGTTAAATTTAATTTTCATTAATTAACTTTTAATTAACACAAAATTAGAAGGCAAAAATGAATAGAGAAGAAATTAAACTTTACGATTTTGTATGATATGAAATTTGTTTAGCAAACAATTAACAGATAAAATTTTGCAAATTTTAAGTAAAAAAACTTTTTTAACAAAAGAATTGAAATTTTGAAAGGAAATTGATTATTAAAAATTAATTATTAAATTTTGCAATTGTATTACTCAGTTGTGAAAGTGAATATGTGGATATATACTCGGAGTTGGAAACACCTGATGATGATTTACTATCGGCTGCTTTTGGTGGACGCTATTGTGGTAGTGTATCACCGTACGTGAGAATTAGGTAAATTATATGCTAATTTAAACGTTTTAAAAAAGGACGAAGGAAAAAAAAAGCGCTTTTATGTTAATATTAATTATATTAATTGTATTAATTGGATTTAATTTATATTAATTTAAATTTATATTAATTGAATTTAATTCAATTAATTGAATTTAATCGTAAACTTATACTGATTCAATTTATATTAATATTAATTGTTATTTATATTAATTGAATTTAATCGAATTTAATCGTAAATGTTTTAGAGAAAAAAAAAGCAATCTCTGAAATTTTACTCATTTTTACTTTTATTATTTATATAATAATTTAATTTTAATTTTATTAATATTATTTTAGTAATTTCAAATTTTATTTACATTAATTGATATTATTTTACTAAAATTTTGATTTTATTAGTAACTTTAATTTTTTTTTTGGTTACATTTTTATAAAATGCTATCCAATTTGTTTATTTCTTCTATAACTGCAAATATTTTTTGTTAATTTATTTACCACAACAATATCTTCTCCGTTCTCTCTCTCTCTCTTTTTCATTTTTTTTTTAAAATAAAAATAACTTTTAATTAAAAGTAATAATTTTCCATTTTTCACTCTTAGTGTTTGTTTGTTTTTTTTTCAGTTTAAATCGTGTCATAATATTGGTGTTTCATTCGAGAGCAATAACAAATCGACAAAATGCTCTAAAATTTCGTGGACGTTATGCATTCATATCTGATGGTTTGAAATTTTTTTTTAAAAAAAAATTTTAATTAAATAATTTAAAAATTTTTATTGGATAATTTGAATTGATGAAAAGGTTGTAGAAGTGAGAGAGGCATTAGGTGGCAACCTGTAAAATGTAAATTAGTAACTTAAAAATTGGTAATTTAAACTAAATTGTTTAATAAAAAATTTTTAAAGTGTTTAAATTAAAATTTCCAAGAAGGCGAAATTTTAATTCAATGAAATGATTAGAATAATTTGCCAGAAATTTTTGAGCCAAATATTCCAACAAATAATACTAATCTTTTGGCTATGATATATGAGGACAGAAGAAGAGGAATTTGAAACTAAAGCCTTTGTTTGTTTTTTAGGCTTTGTTTGTTTTTTTATAGCCTGGCTTGGCTTCCTAAGCTAAGGCTATGATAGTCTAGCTTAGCTTGCTAAACTAAGACCATAATAGCCTAGCTTAGCTTGCTATCGCAAAGCAAATATCACTCACACTTACTGATTTTTGACATTTAACAAATTTCAATTTTTTTTTCAAATTTTTCGTAACATTTTTTCTTTGCTTTTTCCTACGAAATATATTAAATTTAATTTTACATGTCAATCTTATTTCAGCACCTTATCAGGTGGGCAAAAAAGTGCCACCGGGCAAATGTGATTTTGTGATTGATTCGAAATTTAAGTAAGCCATTTTTGGTTCAAAATTTTATTTACTGTAATTATACTTCAATTTAAAAGTAATTATACTAGTAATTATTTTTACTTTAACTTAATATAATTAGTAATTATACTTTAATTTAAAATACACCAATTGACACAATACAATCTAAGTGTTTATTATGCAAGAAAAAGAATTTAAGATTTTGATTGATTCGAATGTGATTGATTCAAATGCTTATAATTAAATGTATTTTTCTAATTAGTGAAAAAGTTTAATTGAAATGAAAAGGGAATTTAGCCTTTGTTAGATTATTCTTTTGTTAAATTATTTATGAGAAATGAGTAAAGTGAAATTTTAATGAAGACCAATAGTAAGAATAGAGAAAGGAGGAAAAAAAGAGAGAGAGAGAGAGAAAAATTGATTTTTTTTTCATTTTTTTTTAGAAAGCATGGATCTATACGTTCACCTACCTATCCAGGAACATATCCAAAGGTAAGCATTGAAACTTTAACTGTTTTGCACTAAATTAGCGCTAATTAAACGAAAGCTGATCGTCTAAGTATTATTGATTGAGTGACAAGTACATTAAAATTTTAGCTAATTAAAATGTACAAGAATTTCTGTTCAAAAATTAATTAAAATTGCAAAATTTAACTTGCAAACACTGAATTGTTATTTTAATTTCAAATTTGTATTTATCACAGTGTACTTTGTGATTGTATTAAAATGCACTGTTTTTTAAAAATTAATTTTAATATTAAAAATAAAAGAAAGACAGTTAAGCTGAGCCTTAACTATCAATAGAATACTAATAATTTACGTACTAAATAATTTTTGTTAGGCAGAAAATTAAATTACACTAATTGCATAGATTTTATTCTTCTATTAAACTTAGATTTACTCATTTAAATTAATTAAATTAAATATTTAGAAAAAAAATTACCGTTATTAATTCTTTCAAATATTTAAATTAAAATATTATTATAATAAAAGAGTAAATTTGTGTTGACAAAACAAAACTGAAAGAATTAATAATTAAATTTTATGCTAATTTTTGTAGCGCAAAAAAAACCTACCTGTTTTTTTATTTTCCAGAATTTTCATTGTACTTATTTGCTCAATGGTAGAACTGGTCAACGTATTCGTCTAGTTTTTCGTGATTTTGATGTTTATTTTGGTGGTGAACAGTAAGTTAATTTTTTTTCTTTTGAAATTTTTGAAAAATAAATTAATCAATAATTTTAATAATAATAATTTTTTAGCTGTCCGTATGATTCACTAACAGTTTATGATGGTCCAAGTAATAAGCATCCAATTATTCGAAAAATATGTGGCTTGCAGCAACGTGTGGTAATTTATTCATTTGGTCCAAATACACTTATTGAATTTAATACCACAAGTCCAGCTAAAGCTGATCCACGCGGGTAAAATTTTATTTTATTTTTGTGTTTACCTACATTTCATTTTAATTCATCAATTATTGATATTTTATTATCACTGTTGCTTGTTGTTGTCGGTGTTGTTGTCGTTATTGTTGTCGTTGTTGTTGTTGTCGTTGTTGTTGTTGTCGTTGTTGTCGGTGTTGTTGTTGTTGTTGTTGTCGTTATTGTTGTCGTTGTTGTTGTTGTCGTTGTTGTTGTCGTTGTTGTTGTCGTTGTTGTTGTCGTTGTTGTTTCTGTCGTTGTCGTTGTTGTTGTTGTTGTCGTCGTTGTTGTTGTTGTTGTTGTTGTTGCTGTCGTTGTTGTTGTTGTTGTTGTTGTTGTTGTTGTCGTTGTTGTTGTTGTTGTTGTTGTTGTTGTTGTTGTTGTTGTTGTTGTTGTTGTTGTTGTTGTTGTTGTTGTTGTTGTTGTTGTTGTTGTTGTTGTTGTTGT
>JABVXW010000477.1:0-35618 GCA_013365375.1 Litomosoides brasiliensis | reverse complement strand
TATTATTATTATTATTATTATTATTATTATTATTATTATTATTATTATTATTATTATTATTATTATTATTATTACTATTATTATTATTATTATTATTATTATTATTTATTATTATTATTATTATTATTATTTATTATTATTATTTATTATTATTATTATTTTATTATTATTATTTTATTATTATTAGTTATTATCTATTGCTATTACTAATCATTTTTATTATGATTTAACATCATTTTTTTATTACCATTATTTTTACATATTATTTTTTATTAATATACTATGTATCATAAATATATATATACATATAAATTATAATATCAGAAATTAATTTTATATCTGAAATTTTTGCTACAAATTTTCTAAACGATTATTTTTTTTCTGTTGGCTTCTTATCATTTTGTTCAGATAATCATTCAAGCAAAAAAACACAGAAGTAGTGATAGTGGAATAAATGATTTTCGTCATGAACGTACAATGAATACGTGATTGAGAATAAAAAAAAATAATGAATACGTGATAGAGAATGGCAAAACAACGATTAAATGATAGAGAATACAAGATTGCAGGAATTTGTCTGGAATGCCAAGACTTGGGATCAATGAAATTTTGGAAATTTATGCAAAAAAAATTAATTTCCAGAAATATGGCATTATCATTATCATGAAACTTTTGTAATATTCAAATTATTAACCGACGATAAATGTATATAATTTTTTTAAATGGCTTTCATGGTAATATTTTTTTTTTTAGAATATTATTAATAGGAAAAAAAAATTTAAAAATAAATTTGCAAAAAGATAAATTCAAATTAAAATCAAAGTTTAAAAGAAAAACAGTAACATTAAATTGATATGAGTAACAAACTACTACATTGATAAATGGCAATTAATATGATTGAAATGATAAATTTAAATTTAACAATTAATTTTAAACGATAAAAGTATGTGTGTGTGTGTGTGTGTGTGTGTGTGTGTGTGTGTGTGTGTGTGTGTATGTGTGAAAGATGAAAAGTTGAAAGACAGAGAAAGAGAAAGAAGGAAAGAGGGATGATCGGTGAAAAAGATTAAAGAAGAAAGATTGAGAGGGGAGAGAAGAGGGGAAGTGTAGATAAAATTTTTTTTTTTACCTTTTCAAACTACCTACTTCTGTTTCCCTTTATCGTTCTGTACATTTGCCATTTGTATTTGTTAAATATCATCATCGTCATAATCTCATGATTATGGTGATAGTGATAATGATGATGATGATAATGATTACATTATTGTCATCATCTCTTCCTATTTTGTTTCCTATTTTTCCATCAGTTCACTTCGTGCTATCTTTTCGTTTTTTTTTTGTTTTCCATTCATTTGCACACAAAATTTTGAACAGTCAAGAAGAGAAAAAGAAATTGAAAAATTAATTTTACATGTTTTTCATTTCCAATATTTATTTTTTTTTTATTTCGAACTAATTAACCGATGATTTTTATTGCAAATGATTACGTGTAGGAAGCAAGCAAATTTTTTTTATCTAATTTAATTCTATCTGTACATTTCCCATATTTCATTACTGTTTTTTTTTCTTTTATTTGTTAAACGGAACGATGTTCGTTTTTTTTTTTTCCAATCGCCTTATTTATCATCGTTATCATCACTATCATCATCATCATCATCATCATCATCGCCATCATCTGTCTTCACTATCAATTATTGTTTAACAACGAATTGTTTTTTAATTTTAAAAAAAAATTATAGAAAAAAAATGTCCTTTCTATTTTTCGAATGAGAAAAAAAAAAGCAAATTGAAAAAGTTAACTTTAATGCTTGGCTAACCTCAATTAATCTTATTGTTTTCTTTTCACACAGCAATGATTAATTGTAGTTTGTTCAAAAGTGAAGAAATGAAATTTTTTATTTTTAAACAGATTTTTGCAGACATTATTTCGAAAATATTTATTTGAAGCATAATAGTTTTATGCGTCAAATAAATATTTTCAAAATAATATCTGCAAAAATCTGTTTAAAATAAATTTTAACAAATGGTAGTTTTTTATTTTTACAAGATTTCATTAATTATTATATAAAAATCTGCTAAAAAATTTCAATTTCAAATTAAAAAAAATAGAAAAAAAAAATAAAAAATAACAAATTAAAAAAGTACAACATTTTATTTGAAGAAGTACAATTTACCGTATCATTTAATTTAACTTATTATTTATTACATTTTATTTTCTCTTCATTTTTTTCCTTGCTATCTAAAATTATATAAGTAAAATTAAAAAAAAAAATAAAATAGAAGTAAAAATTTTTGAGCATTATATTGTTGAACACAACAATAAGAAAAGATTATCATTATCATCGTATCGTTTATCATTATTGTCATCATCGTCATCATCATCATCATCATTATTCTTTACATTCATTCCATTCATCTTATCATATCGGGCAAAAAAGGGGTGGTAGAAGGGAGGGTTTTCACCGGGAACAATTCTCCTCTCTTTAACCCTAACGAAATCATCCATACTTCATTAGATGAGTAGGATTTGTTTGTTAGTTGTGCTGCTACTGCTACTGTGCTTACTACTACAGCTACTACACTATCAACTGCAATCTATTGCTGCTACAACTTTTTATCATTATTATTTAGGCATCTCTCAGGTATCAATCCTAAAAAAAAAGGTATATTGGTATTTTAGGTTATACTGAAAAAAGGCACATATGATACATTGTTGTATATAAGTAGTGGAAAAATTATACAAGTAATATAGGTGTATGTGAGTAAAAGTTTTATTTTCAATTTGCATAGTTTATAAGAATGAGTTTAAGAGAGAGTAATGTACGGGATTGTTGTGAAAATTTTGTAGTAAAATGTAGGGTATAAAAAAAATTTTTTGAATTTTAAAATTATATAAATGAGAAATTAGTGTAAATGACATTTTTTTTTATTTTAGGAATGTGTGAGCCAACACTTACTGGATCATTCGGTCTTGCTCCCACACCTCCACCTCTCAATGAACAGGTAACTCTTTTTTGTTTAATGTAAATATTGAAATTTTAATTATTGAAATTTTAATATTGAAATTTTAATTGCTATTACGGAGTTGCAACATACGAAAATTTCCAAATGCTGTATTTTGAAACGATTGTTCATGATTGGTAAAAATTTTAAAAGAATGAAGCGATTAGATGTGAGAAAAGGGGAGTGTGGTGAAGCGGTGGGGTTGGTCGAGCTTTTTCCCGTGAGTTTCCGGAATTCTGATATTTTTATCCGAAAATAATAAAAAAATTAGTGGGTTGGCATCCGTATTTTACGTTTATGATAAGAAAAAGGGACATAGATATCGGAAAAGTGATAGGTTAGTGAGCCGGAAAACTGTTGTATACGTGTGGTGATGGACGTTTGTCTTGCTACGACATTCAATTGTTGCATGTTTTCTGGTTTTAAATTAATATGGAAGTTAGGTTCTAAATTTGAAATCGAAAAAATACTAGTAAATAATAATACACATTGCATACATATATTTCTTTCTCAAACATTTTTTCACCGCTAAAATTTTTTTGTTAGAAATGGCAGTGTACATTCATTTATGACGAATTTCTGTTATTTTTAGAAGTTTGAAATGTATAGCTTTTATTTTTTTTTTCTGCTTATAAGTTAGAGTACTATATATTTGTGATTTCAAAAAACGAAGAAAAAAAACATAGCAGTAGTGGGGTGATGCATAAGAAAGAATATGTATTTATGGAAAAATGTGAGGGAGACAATTTTTAGGTAGAATTTTTAGGTAGAAAGGGAAAGTAGTATTTTCTTTGTTTTCTAATTATGCAAGTTGTGTATTTGGGTAATAAATAAGAAGTTTCAGGTCTTTCTTTTTTTCTTTTTTGTAGGGAAAAGTAGTAGTGTATATCAACGGTGTAATATGAAATGACGTTGAAGTATTTGATACATTTAACGTGAAAGATGTGTTATTGCATTTAAAGATATTTAGGTAATGACAGAAATACTTCGAAAAAAGAATAAGGAATTTTAAAGGAAAGTATGTTAATAGAGTATTTATAGCTCTTAAAGTATCACTGAAATACACTTGTACATCGGCAAATATTAAAGGTGTAAAGGTACGTTCAAATAGATTTGATCAAACTGAACACTTATTTTCTATTCATCGAATTCATAAAACGGATCAACTGTTTTACTGGAAATAAGTTGTACAGTTTCGAGTTGTTAACTGGTTTGAGAAGAGAAAGGACAATTATGAAAAGTATGTTTTTCCAGTAATTTTTTAAAAAATTACCTCGTATTAAGGGGGTGAAATGAATTATTATACATACATGAAGAGGCACACAGATCCGGATAACGGTATTCAAATCACAAACAAACACGCACATACACACACACACACACACACACACACACACACACACACACACGTACAGACACAGACATACACATACATGCGTAAACACTGAATTAAATGCAAAGTGTGGTCCTTAAAATGAAGTGAAATCTATAAAACAGGATAGGAGAATGAATGTTTACCTACAACTATCTGAAGACTGAAGTGTTGTAAGCCGCCTGCAGGATCCACTCACTCATGAAATTGGAGCCAGTGCAGGAGGGATGGAAGAGTGGACTCTCAAATGAAGCATAAGTTTCTGCAGATCATGGATTCTTGAATTCAGTTCTAATAGAGAGAGAAATATGACACTTAAAAATAGGAGAGAGCTGTATATCTCTTCTTTTCATCTTGCCATATTCAAAAGGACAACTAAACTGTGTGATTGTTTATGAACTAGAAATTCAAGAAACGAAGATGCAAAGCACTTTTTTTTTGCAGAGATACCTGATGGGATGGGTGGTGAACCAATAACACAAATTGATGATTTTTAATCCATATATGGCTATGCCACCACTATTTTTGATGAACATGGTGTATACAGCAGCAGACTGACCCGGTCATATTCTTTATAGCTGTTATCAGAGACCAAAGTAAAGGATTCACTGAATATCCTTGTGTCCTCCTCTTCTGTGTTTTGCTTTTTATGGATACAAAGATCACACGGAATATATCAGTCATCTCTAAGAGTCTCTTCAGTGTAGCTGATTTATTTTGAGCAAAATATTGAGATGTACTTTGTGAAGTCTGGAAAGGTGGACAAAGAAGAGAGAATGTAAAATTAACTTAAATAGATTGGAAAGACTGAAAAACTTTGTGGATGTGAAGTAAGAAAGAAAAACAGTATATTGGAAATTTTCGTTGTTGTAAACTGCAATTGATATTTTTATAGTATTTCATTTGCTACCAAAAAATGAGTAGGTAATTGAATAATTGAGTTTCAGTTATTTTGAAATTGAACAAGTAAATTAGATCTTTGATCTTGCTACATTAAAAATAGTTAAGTTGTTGACATTGATAAGTATTCATTAACTTTATTTCCTTTTAAAAGAAGTCAAAATAAGACATTTAATGATTTTTTAATTTGATAATAAGCGATTAGCACATTCAAGTTTCATTTCTTCAGACTAATTAAATGCAACATTTAGTTTACTTCATTTGAAATGAATAATTAATTGTATGAGTTAATTCAAAAAAACAAAATCATTGAATAGACAGCAGCAATACATTCATTAAAATGAGATTGTCCCATAAGTTTTAAGAGGATAAACATCCAGTGATTTAAATTAATTGCATGATTTCTTTTTTTAGTTAAAAAAAAGTAAGTTAAAATTTCATATTATTTTGATCATTATAGATGTTGCAGGTGGTAAAGTGTCCGCTATGTTTGGAACCTTATCGTGAGCCAAAGGTTCTTGCTTGTTTTCACAGTTTTTGCAAATCATGTCTGGAACGTCAAATGGATGATAATTGTGCCGAAAAAATAGTATGTCCACAATGTCGCGTTGAAACACAATTGTCGATACAACTCGGTAAAGGCATATATTCTCTCTCTTTCCTTATTATTTAGATTCTTAGAAATTAAAATTGTTTGTTTATTTTGTTCATTACTAATTGTTGACAAATATCCCATCCCGATCGTCGGTAGTATTTTTAAATTTTACTAGAATAGTTTTGAGGACAGATAAGGAAGTGTTTTCCAAAAAGTGGTGAGGTGTGATGAGCTTGTTCGATATACGCAAATATAAAAAAAAGGAAATGGTGTAAAGAAAAAAAGAATACTGGAATACTGGAAGAAAAGGGGATAGAAGGGAGGTGGAGAAAAGATCATTAACAACTTCCTCTTACACGATCTACCTTTTGTACTACGAAGTAAAGCTCCCTGTTGTACAATGCTAGTCTGTTATATTAACTAGTGAAATAACAGTTTCCAAAAATAATATCGCAACATTATTGAATGTGATGCGTATTTCTCTTTCTTTTTACTTCGTAGTAGTGTGGGGATAATTTATTTCAAAATATGAGTTTTGATTAATTAATAAGCAAAAAAAAGACAAAAATTCACAATTTGTCTCGTGTTATTGTTGTTGTTACTTGTTTGACGCTTGTGATGATGTGGACGGTTTGTTTCGCATTTTTCAATTTTTCGTTTTTAGGCACTTTACAAGACAGACTAACTTGTTTCATTTTTTTAATCAAATTTTAACGAAAATTATCATCATCATATCATCGTCGAAAAGATGAAAAAGCAAGTAAAATTTAACGTAATAGTGTTGTGTGACATTCAGAAGTATTCCAGATGTCTCATAGCTCTTTTTTTCTTTAATAGGGAAGCGTTGTAAACAAAACAGTGAATAGCACGCTGCTGATCTATTGGGTTGATTTTTTAACTTAACTTCAAAAGTAAATGTTTCAAGAAAGAATGGAGCTAAGTTAAAAAGCTGGGATTTATTGTAAAGTGAAAGAAGTAGTGAGAGATCTCATCTTTTAGTAATCATGTGCAGTATTATAGTTGAGAATTGTTGTATTTTTCTTTTCTTAATTTTAATGAATTAGAGAAGAAATCTTTATGATTTTCGCTGACGTCAGCGAAAAATTTTTACCCTGAAAGACGATTAAATTATTACAAAACTTGTTTGATGTCGACGACGGTTTTTCACAAAATTTTCTTGTTGTTTTCCTCCAAGCAATGAACCATTTTTAGTGAATTTGACACGTTGATGAGTAGTACATTTTCAGGCATAGAGAGTTTGTTAACTGATTACGGACTGGAAAGTGTTATGACTCGTCAGAATTTAGCCGATGATAAAGGACTGATATTCGGCTCACCAAGTTCGACGTCATCCTCACCGCCACTGATTGAACCTCCTTCATACGATCAGGTTTTTGTCTATCATTATTATTAAAGGTTATCTTTCTTTTAAATTTCGTTTACGAATTACTAGAGGTTTGAAGAGCTTTTGATTATATATATATATATGTACGCTAATATATATGTATTTTTTTTACAGAATAGTAATAAGAATTCGTCATGTACGGGATGCAAAAGCGGCGAACTTGCAAGCGCATTTTGTCAAGATTGCACACATTTTTTATGCGCCAATTGTACTTTGGCCCATCAGTACATGCATTGTTTCGAAGGACATCGAGTTGATCAACTATCTCAGGAAGATGCTGCTGCTCTCGCCGCTGCATTTGCTGAAAAGACTGCTTGCAAGTGCATTCAAGTAAAGCTTAAGTTTCAAGATTTTCAATATAGATATTTGCTAGTAGGAGAAAGTGAGAAGTATTAGCAGAATTGAAATTATTTTGTGACTTATAATCAAGCCGATCGAAAACTTAAGTAAGACCACTTCTATTATTGTTGGTCTGATCTTGTTTTTACGATTGGTATATTTCAGCATCGCTCACAACCATTGCGATATTTTTGTTTAACGTGCAACCTGGCCATATGCATGGAATGTACTCAGGTCGATCATGTACAACCGACACATCAGTATGAATTGATCAGCGATGTTGCTGATAAACAAATGGCAATCATGGAAACATTGGTGCAAGATGCTCGTTTGAAGCATTCTGAACTTCTTGAGACGTATAAAGTACGGTCTCATTATATTTCATTTCCCATTATTTCGAACTACTGTTGCTTAGGTTTTTTTTTTCAGTAATTCGATTGTAGAAAATAAAATTTTTTGCAAGCTACCATAGTTGGTGTGTTGAAATGAAACATTTAAAATGTAAAATGAAAGATGGAAATTTCAATGAGCAGGGTCGTTGTTATTTTGATTGTTACGCTTGTTGTTTTTATTTTTTGCTTTTTCTTATTTCTATTTATTCAGATGGTTGATGCAGCACAAAATCGTTTAAGTTGTTCACTGACCAGAGCTCATCAGAATGTGGACGATGCAACTCAAACATTGATTCGTATAATTGAAGACAATCGTCGACAGATTATCAAGGATTTGGACAATGCTTATGGTGCTAAACAATTACAACTTACTGTGATTGACAAAAAGGTACGTTTTCATAAGATTTAATGTGCAGTTACATTTTACATTTTCCTTTTACTTTTGGGAATTTGTTAAATACATCTAAATTATGATTGAGTGACTTTGATAACTTAAAAATTCCTGGGTTTCTATGGGAAAGAATTATGACTTATTAGGCGATAAATCTGGAAATGGAAGTTTCCTTTGTAGATTTTCACTTGGCCCCCTTCAGAGCAGCATCGTATCGAAGTAGTCACGAGAAAAGAACAGCATAAATGTTCTTTTTTTGATAATACCATTAAGATGTGGTGAATAGTTTATAAAACCGTTGTTAATAATGGCCTAAACCTAAGTGAGAATTATCATCACAATTTAAATTGGCAAATGTAATGTAATATTTGTCAATTTTAAAACTTCTCAGGTGCAACAAATGGCCGAAAAATTGGCACAAACGATTGAATTCACTTCACGTCTTGTCAAATATGCCGCACCAACAGAAGTAATGGTTTTCAAGCAACTTCTGCATACCCGTCTGCAAGTATACTTTTCATTCAATCCGGATAGTAATAATATCCTCCAGACAACATGCGAACTTGATTTTCCACCACTCAATCCAAATGTTGCACGTCAGCAAATTATCAGCATTATGGGTACGTTCATTCCTGTTAATATTGTCTTAATTTTTTTGCGGTGTACTTACTGCAGCTGTTGTCGGCGCTAATGTGGAAATTAACTGCAGTTTCACATAGTCCACCATTCAGTTTATACTTCTGTTTAAAAATGTTCCATTATCTTTATTTTGAACGTGTTTTTTATAATGGATGTAAAAAAGTGGAAGCAAAACGAAAATAGACGACGTAAAGCAATATACGGATTTATGACATATGAAAGTATAATTATTATGGTTTTAAAGTTTACAAATTTCATGCATTGTTATGCACTTGAAATTACATCCTTTAGTATATTCGCTGCCCGTCTGTTATTCCTTGATAGTTTAAAAAATCGGAGTTTGTTTTGCAAAAAAAAGTTTATATACTTAAAGAAGTGAAGTCCTTCTTGACGATGAATGGTGGGACGGGAGAATTAAAGTAGCTACTACTTTTTGATAGAAAGCAATAATCTTGTTCTCCTTATTTACCGTTTTACTGATTCTTTTTTATTTTTTCCCTGTACGATTGTTTTTTTTCTTATTTTTTTTAGGTTAACATATAATACTTGTTTTAAAAATTGACATAATTTGAATGAATTATTCACAATCCCCCATTTACTTAAAGCCTGATTTGGGGTGGTGTTGAAGGATATTTGGTATGGAACGCTAAATCTGAAATGGATTATAAAATGATTTGGGTTGCTTACAAGAGACAGGAAGTATGGCGTATGCTACAGAAAACATCAATTGTAGAATATGTTTCTTTTCAAAATATCTCGTAGTAGTTAGAAGAATGCAGAACTTCCATTTCACACTTTTACAGAATTGCCTGGATGTTAGCGTACTGAATTTTAACACACTCCTTCAGGTCTCGTTCGCGGTGCATCAGAATGGTCTCAAGGAATAATGTCATCAGCAAATGCGGGGATGCCACCAGCACCAATTGGTCGACCGGCCAGCCGTCAGTTAACTCGGCCAGTAACAGTGACCAACGGTACAATTCCTGTCAATAATTTCTCAGATTCGAATTTGATACGACCTAAGAATGAATATGGTGGCTCCAGTCAGAGTCTCGGAACGTTTGTTACAGTCGATAATGGCTTTAGTAATCAGTATGAGAAATGGAGTATGGGGCTTGAACCGGCGAGTGGTCTACAACTTGCCGAATCACCTGATTTGGAGCTTGAGAAGGTTTGTTTACGGACCAGTTCATTTCTATTTGGATTTAAAAAATCTTGTAGTGAAAAACGAACAGGACCATGGGGTGCACATTTTTCTATGGCTCTCTCTAATATGGTGAAATTTTGTATTGGTGTTCTACCACATTGTGCAGTTCAAAAATTTTCACCATAAAACTGGCGCTTATAACGATAATTATGTCACTGAATAGAGTTGTTATTGAGAAATTGGACAAGTCTATACAATCTTTGGTTGTTTTTATATTGTTTTTTTTTCATATTTCCATATTGTGGTTTTTTCAATTTTGCTTGTCAATTTTCGGGCTTAAAATTGTTACTGAAGCTTCGAATCAAGTATAGTTTATTCATTTGCAGAATATGGGCATCAACAATCTTTATCCACCTCGAGCACAAATCAAGAGACAAAAGATGATCTATCACTGCAAATTTGGTGAATTTGGAGTTATGGAAGGACAGGTTATTTTTTAATCTAATTTTATTTAGAGAATTCAGTATTGGGTTAAAGTTTTTTTTCAATTTTTTTTGTCGTCTGCGACTGTAAATCTCGTCATGTTTTCAGTACAGGGGCTTTTTTTCTGTCTGACCACACCGGTACATATAGCCCTCGATTGAGTTACTTAGATACTGAAATCAATGGAAGTCTTGTTTCAAGCCTCATAAATGGTTTTTGCTAATCATGTTTGTACTTTTTTGGAATAAATTTGTAGGCTGTGTTTCAAAAAATTGCGCTCGGAAGTATGCCTTTTAAAGATTATATTAGATGCAGATAACAAGCAATCATTTCTTTCAGTTTACGGAACCGTCTGGAGTTGCGGTCAGTGCGCAGAATGACATTATCGTTGCAGACACTAACAATCATCGTATCCAGGTATTCGACAAGGAGGGTCGTTTCAAGTTTCAGTTTGGAGAATGTGGTAAGCGTGATGGGCAACTGCTTTATCCTAATCGGTTCGTGCATTATTTTCCAATTTTTTGTTTAAGATAAGTAAGAGTGGATGTATCTAAGAAATATAGCAGAGACAGAAAAGCGATCGAAATTTTAGCCGCCTAAGTGCTTAGATTTCCTAAGTTGTTTTTTATGTTAGAATCGCGCAGTGTATTGTCTACGTCGAAGGAAACTTCATTCTAGGAATACTTGTTTGGTAAAATTGACCATCGTCATAGATTTCATGAATAAATCGTCTACCACGCATCATTTCATTTAAATATGTACGTATTAGGAAGCGTGTAATTCACTGTCGTAACATATGTTCAGTCGCATAATGCTTTCATAAAAATTTGTCAGAATTTGACAGTTTGGATTACATTCACCAGCCGAATTTTATGGATTTTTACATTTATTTTTGCATAAATTGTTTTATAATACTAGATATGTTGATTCAGCATTTCGATTTACAAGGATAATATTGTCGTTGATTAATAAATCTATTTCGTCTTCAACATGTTATTTACAGGGTAGCGGTAAATCGTCTCACCGGCGATTTCATAGTAACGGAACGTTCACCAACACATCAAATACAAATTTACAACCAATACGGACAGTTCTTGCGTAAATTTGGGGCTAACATCTTGCAACATCCGCGTGGTGTTTGTGTTGACAGTAAAGGACGTGTTATTGTAATTGAATGTAAAGTAAGTTAATAGAGTTTTATAGATTTCATGTATCCGGAATGTCTGACATTAACAGAGATTCTTATGAAAGAAAAAAAGATGGTAGGGTTGGTAACTAAAGTGGTAATGTTGAATGGCGGATAAATTGGAATTAGTGGACTTTACGGCACTAACCAATTAAATTCTGAGTTTAATTGATTTTGCAACTTTAGAACAAGAATTCCCTCCATGCAATAGAGATGTTTTAAGTTTTTGTGAAGATGGATCCAAATATTCTCCTAAATTTTGAATTTTTTAAATTCCTACTGTTACTTTTCAGGTTATGCGTGTAATAATATTCGACATGTTTGGTAATATTTTGCAAAAATTCAGTTGCTCTCGTTATTTGGAATTTCCAAATGGAGTTTGTGCAAATCATAAGCAAGAAATCTTAATTTCGGACAATCGTGCGCACTGTATAAAGGTTTGCTTAAACTAAAATGCTATTCAGTATTCCATCCATTTCTTTTTAATATTCTTGGCTTGCCAATGGATGTTATAATCTGTGATGATGGTTCTGTTCTATTTTGATTCGGTACAATTGTCGGAAAGAGATATTTTATCGGTAGTGGAGTTCTTAAGCACGTTGATGACACACTTAACTTTAGGTCTTCGTTTTTCACTGTTGTACTAATTTCTTTTTAATGTTGGTAAAAAAAGGAAAAATTTCGAAATGATTACATAGAAGAAAGACCGTGCAGGATAGAAATGATATTATTCGGGTAATATCTCAGAGGACTGGGAAAGATATGTGAAACTAACTTAAAGTCTTTGTTTCCTTGTAAATATGTAACTAATTCCAGCATGAAATCCAATTCTGTTTTTTAAATTACTTGGTAAAGTATAAATTTACTGGTATTTCTTTTTACTTAGTGTTTTTACAGGTATTCAATTATGATGGGCAGTTTGTTCGCCAGATTGGTGGAGAAGGTATTACAAACTATCCTATTGGTGTGGGTATTAATTATGCCGGTGATGTCGTTGTAGCAGATAACCATAATAATTTCAATCTCACCGTTTTCAGTCAAGTAAGTTCAGCATAACAAAATCATCAATTTTGTTGGATTGATTGAAAATTTTACAGATAAATCCAGATCTCATGAAATGTGACTATATAAAATACCTAATTACCTCGCTTCTGCCCCTCTTCCTAATTCCTATATTTATGTCAATTTGTATCGACCATGAAAAAAAGGATTTTTTTTTTCACATAGAATGGTTTTACGATAAGATCATCGATTTGGACATGACTGTCGAGAATAGTTTATATATTTTTAATTCTAATTTGTTCTAAATGATAAATATGAAGTATGAAAACGAGAATCTTCAGGATGGTACCATGATCTCTGCACTTGAGAGCAAGGTGAAGCACGCACAGTGCTTTGATGTAGCACTTGTTGAGGACGGTTCCGTGGTACTAGCAAGCAAGGATTACCGTCTCTATCTGTATCGTTATCAGTCATCTGGGACAACGGCGGCAGGGTCGGCAGTGACAACGAGTAGTCCTAAATAACTATATAAGCAGGCGAAACAGCAAATAACGAAACAGCCATAATCGAATATGTGAATGAAAGAGGAAAGTCTGTGTTTAAAAAAGCTCAAACAAGAATTTTAATTCTCTTAATTTCTGCAAATTCTGGTATCAAAAGCGAAGAAGACAAGACAAGAAATCAAAAAGAAGAAAAGAAAATCTTTTATACTGAAAATTTTTAATACAATTTTGAAGTATTTAAAGTTGTTGAATATGGAGGATCCAGTTCTAAGCTTGTTGGCCCTATTTTAAGTCTGAATAATATTTGTTAATGCATTTTTTTTTCATTCTTGACGATATGTTTTTTCTATCGAAAAAACTGTTGTTGATGCTTTGTGTGCACGAAATATTTTCTGGCACCAGTTATTTTTTTTTCGTGGTAATCTGTTATCGTCATTATCCTCATTGCTAGCTTGTTTTTATCCAATTCGATTAGAATGTTTTTGGTCGTTGATCGTCATTGTTCCATTACTAGTCACACCATCTTCCTCACAAACCCCCACTCCCCACTACCACCAAGCTTCATCCTCCCTCTCCAGTTTTTGTTTCTGCAACAATTTTTTACAATTAAAAATCTCTAAAGTTTCTGATTTTACCTATTCCAAGTGGCAATGTCGACTGTAGACCTTCTTTGAAAAAAAGTGAAACGTTTATGAGAAGAATTTTCCTAGAATTTTGCAAAAATTTAAAACATTTTTCTGCGCCTGGCATCATTATTCGAAAAAGTTTCCATAAGTGTCTCTTTTTTGTTGTTTTTTTTTGTGTCCATTTCAAATATGTTAGTAGTTAATTTTAGAATTTCAGTGTTTCGCATTTAGCTGGCAGGGCAAAACAAAAATCACTCTCATTCTTTACCTTTCTCTCCGTTTATACTCCTTTTCTTTTATTTCATACCGAAAATTCGCATTTCTCGAATTTAAACTTGAGTCTTTTGATTATGATTGATTTTTTTAAATTTGTTATTTGAGGTACACGTGATAGCACTCTGCTTATTTTGAGACCTATTTTGTACTAGCGATTTTTTTCTTCCTCTTTTTACAAGTCACAGTAATAATTCAGGTCCGGTCCTCTCCTACTCCTGTTTGTTATTTCCATGTCTAAAATTTTTTTCGAGAAAATTTGCATATCTGTGTTGCTACTGCTTTAGAGGCGTTTCCTTCGTTACTTGCGTTTGGCAAATATTCTTGGGTACGACATTGACCCGTGACCTTTGTGAGTGTGTTAGCAGTTGAATTGTAATTTTCATTTCGTCCTCATTTTCTAAGCTGTTTTATCAATAGTTAGTCGTTACACCACCTTCATAAATGAAGGTGGATGGGTGCGGTTTTCGCTTTTCTACTTTTTAGATTTGTTTGACCATTTTTCAAATTTCCCTTTTCTTGGAAACTGCTACTTGTTGGAGCGTGGTCCCCTACAGATGTCTTTTTTGTCCGTTCTTTCGATGAGATCCGATCCGGTGGTATTCTTGCATGCTTTGCTTCCTTCCTTACTTCCCCGTCATTTCGTCACCTGAAAAATGTTACTTTATCCCGTTTCCATTCTTCCCTGACGTATGTTTCTTCGTTCTTGCGAGAAAAAAAAGTTGATTTAAAATGAAAATAATTTAAAAGACATCATAACATAAATGCATTTTCTCTTGTAGAGTTTCGCTATTTTCGTTCTTCCTCTTTATTCGTTTTTTTTCTTTTTATTTTCTTTCTTTTTTAAATTGAAGTATGTTTCTCCGGTTCTATTATTGATTGTTGCGTTACTATTATGATTGTTTTTTTTTTATTTTAGTATTTGTGAGTTTGTTAAAAAGTTTCCTCTCCTATTGTTTCTTTTTTTAAGTATTTTCGTGTAAATAAATATGTATTTTAATATTGTAATTATAGACCATTAAGTATCATCATATACTATTGCAAACGTATAGTGACGCTAGTAATAGTAGAAATAAGTTGTAGTAGAAGTGTAAAAAATCAAATAATTATTTTCAAATTTTACACGTACACGTTTAACCCTGCTTTTCACTTGTAAACAAAAAACAAAAAGCAAAAATAAAATAAAACAAAAAAAAAATTGAAAAAAGCAAAAAGATTACTTTTTTTTTGTTTGTTTGTTTCATCGTCGTCAATTCATGATTCTCCTAACTCCAAATTTTACTGTAATTGTTATTTTATGTTTGTGTTCTATCCATGCCGCACTGTATATTCTGCCACATATATATTTACATCATGGCATGTACTGTAGTATACTGTATTCTATTATCTTTTATTCCTTCTTTTAGTTATTTTCTTGCTATTTTTGTGCTGCTAGCAATTCGGAATTCAAATTTCAAAATTTAAATAGAGTGAAGATATTTTGAAATTCCTCATGTGCTCGTTGATTTTGTTTCGTTTCCTAAAAGAAAATCAAATAACATATACAAAAATGTATGTATATGTTAAAAGATTTCTTGCATTTCATTCATTTGATTACAATTTTTTCATTTATTATTCATTGAAAAATTTTTCATATTGAACTGAATATTCAATATTTCATATAAAAAAAATTCAATATTCAATATTTCATATATGAATATTGAACTGAAAGTAAAAGAAAAATGGAAGGAAAAGAAAAACTGTAATATTACTTTCCCATTCGTTTTTTACCTTTTTTAATAACATAATTTAGTAACGATTATCAAAATTTTATCAATGAAATAAATTAGTGAGTTTTTATCAAATTTTTATTTTATGCCACTTCCTTCCACCTTTTATTTTTCTCTCTTTCTCTCTCTCCTCTCTCTCTCACTCTCTCCAACACTGACATACTCTCGAGGTACTTGGAGCTTTTTACATTTGTGTTTTTTTTTTTCTTTTCTGTTTTACCTGTTGAAAGAAAAATATTTATATGATTAAATCAACCATTCTTAGCTTCCTATTAAATTTCTTAACAAATTCATCAATTAAATGCGATATTTGATATAATCAATTTTTTTTCAAATCTTATCAATTAGCTAAAAGTGGAGGAAATTTTTTTTCTTTTTAAAATTCTGCCTCCAATTTGTATTACCACTGTATACATTTAATTTGTGCAATATGGCACATTGCTTTCTTTATTTTTGTTGTTGTTAAAAAAAAAGGAAAAAAAAAACTCATTAGAGAACAAACTTTGCAAATATACGATGAATAACGGTTAAATGGAACGATTAAAAAAAAAACGAAAAAAAAATAATATACATATATATATATACGATGTATAATTAATTGATTAAATCAATTGAGTGAGATATACAACGATCATCGGATCCGGTTAAATTCTCTTCAAATATTGTTTTTCCGGTTTATTTCACTCATTTAATTGTTAATATATGCAACAAAGACATTATCGGATATTTACTCGTTCTATATGATTAATAGTAAAAAGTGCTAACATAAATTAGCTATTCTCTATAATATATATATATGTATGTGTATGATGTAGAAAAAAAAAATTTTTTTTTTTTAAATTCACATTTACATCTCTCTGTGCTCTTTGTGTGAATTTTTCTGTGATTGGCTATTTTATTTTAATTTACTTGTTTTTGTTTTGTTTCATTTTTTTTTTCTTACAAATAATTTTTTTCTTCTTATTTGTTGTTGTTGTTCATCGAATAATAATAATAATTTAAAATGATTATTTCACAGAGAATAAGTAATTGAACTTTATTCAAATCATTTTTTTTTAACAACAATCTTTCTTTCTTCTCTTTATCCTCTCAACTACTTATTGTTTAAATGGTTTTTAGCTAATCTATTTCATCATTTATCAATTATAGTTATCGTTGTTTGAAAATTTTAATTTTTTTTGTTTTACCCTTTACGAGAATTATACATTTAAATGAAGTTGATTAATCAAATATAATAATAATATGATTTATGCTTGAGTATAAATTTTTTTTTCTTTTGCGTTGGAAGAATTTAATAAATTGAATTTTGTAATTTTTTTCTTTTACTTGCATTGGTTCTAAATATTATTATTGTGAAGAAGAAATAGTAGTAGTTTCAATAAATTTTCGCCTACTTTCTCTCTCTCTCTCTTTCTCTCTTTACCTCTCGTTCCCTCTCTCTCTGCTATGCATTATTTCTATAAAGTTTGGAAACCCATATTTTACTATTTCAATTAATTGCTATCGTTTCGGTTTCTCATCGATGATGATTACATTGTTACCTTAAAAGATTGGTTTTATTATATGTATGTCTGTGTGTGTGTGTCTGTCTGTCTGTCTGTGTGTGTCTGTCTCTGTGTGTGTGTGTGTATTGAGATGAAATATTCAAATCATCTTAAACAGAATTAAAACAGGTTATTCAGAGTATATGTTAAGCATATTTAAAAAAGGTCTCATTTCATCGGCGACAACTTTTACCACTTCTTCTGGTCACTTGTCAAAGAAAAAAAGAAAACAAACATGAAATGTAAAAATACAGGAGTTGAAGTTAAATTTTTGTTTTTTCCACACCTATTTTTTTTCTTAAAATTTTCAATATTCTTTACAATAAGTGTTTTAAAAGCCTTTTTTTTTTGAAAAATTTGTACTATCACTCATTCTACATTTTCCTATTTCATCATTGATGCAACGATGTTTAAAGAAAACATATAGTGAAAATTTCATCACTCTTCTATCTTCTCCTAATTAATTAGTAGGTTTTTTTTTCTTATCAATTTGCCCTATCTAATTGTTTCATCACTTCTTAATCTTAATCTTCTCGCTCCTTTTGCATTATCATTATTATCATCATTATCATTATCATCGTCATCATCATCATTATCATCATGCTTATATTCAGTTTTGAATTGATAAGAGAGAAGAAATGTTATGGAGTGAAATTGAAAAATGTTTTCTTTTTAATCTTTTTTTTTCTTTAATATTTGAAGAGAAATTTGAACAAAATTTCATATTTTCTCTTGAAATTTAATTTTTCATACTTTATACTTTGTATGAAATATTATACTTTTACTTTTGCAAAATTTCACACTTTATTACCGCTATTATTTGCTGCTGTTTTTTTTAAAAATTTCATTTTTTGCTGTATTTCTTTTTTTTTTTGTAAAATCATGCTTCAATTGTTTATTGTTACATAAATTGTTTTATTTTTATAAAAAATTTAAAAAAAGAAGAGTTTTTTTTTAAGTTCGATCCTTAGATGAACGGAGTTTTTTCATCGCTTTTTTTTTTCATTCAACTTGTTTCTTTTCTATCACTCTCATTTTTCGACCTTCCTCCCTCTCTCTCTTTCTCTCTTTCCCTCTCTCTTCTAATACAGGCAAAAAAGATAGACAAAAATGTTAACTTCCCACACTATCTAATTATTTTTTTTCTTTTTTGTATTTTTAAAAAAATATTTTCGAAGAAAAAAGCATACGAATTGTTTTTTTTTTCTCAATTTTTTTTTGCTTGAAATTTTATTCATTGATAAATATAAATCATAATTTTTCACTGTTAGCATTTTTAATTTTTATAACTAACCGAAAATAATTGTAGAAAAAAAGAAATTCTTAAAAAAAACGAAAACATTTTATTGCTTATTTCTTTCTCTTTTGGTTTTTTTTTCTTTTTTTTAAACTTTTTTCCACACTTGCGATGAGTAAAAAAAAATGAATTTTACTAGAGGAACGAAATATTAATATGATTTATTTGTAAAATTTTCTTTCACTAAGTTTTTATTTGGTTTGAGAAAAAAAAAGGAAAGAATAAAACGAGAAATAGTTGTACTGTTAGTAGTAGTAGTAGCAGTAGTAGCATTTAAATGTTTTTTTCCTAAAATCTCATCCAATCTTTCTTTTATCTTTCCTTTTTTTTTGAAAAAAAAAGAACAACACGAAATTATTAATTAATAAAGATTATTAATAAGTATATTAAAATTATTAATAAGTATATTATTAGTGTATAATCAATAATTGCAAAGTAGGAGAATTATTTCTTATATTTCTGTTTTTTTTTCCATTCCTATTCACAATTTGATTTTTCAAAAAATAGCTTCTTCTCTTTTTGTTTTTCTCTTTTTTTTCTTTAGAAAAAAATATTTGCCTGTTTTTTTTTCCTTTTTAATTTTTTCATTTCCGTCAAAAATACTCCTTTTTAAAATATAGCAAATTTTTTTATTTTTATGAAAAAAATTGAATTTTTTTTTCGAATTTTTTTTGCTCCATTACAAATCGATGAATAAATTAGTAAAAAATTTTACTCCTCCTTTCCCCATCATTTTCTTATCCTTTCTTTCCTATTAAAAAAAAAAAGAAATGCATGAAAGCTAAGTTTGAGATTATCAATCGTTTCTTTTTTTAAAATTATTATCGCCTCATTTTCAATTCCTATATGTTTTTACTTCTTCAGTGCATCATCATTATCAATAACGTTATCATTATCATTATCATTATCACCCTGATTATTAAAAAAATAATAATTATTTAACTTTTTCTACAATAACAAAAATCTTTTTTATTCCTTTTAACATTCAATCAATGAAATATATATATATATATGTATATGTTTTCCTTTTCTTTGTATGTCTTTCAACAATCATCTCGGTTTGTAAATATCATACACACACGTATTACATACGCACTTCACGTATGCAGCACACACACACACACACACACACAACACAAACGTAGTACATACACATCCATACACGTACGCACATTCACATTTTTGCCTATATGAAATTTTTAAAAAAAAAAAAACATAAGCAATGAAGCGTATAGCTTATGTGAGTTATTATCACTGTTGTTGTTAATTTATCAATCGAAGGAAGTTGGCATATGTATAGCGAATTTTTTTTTTTGTTTTGTTTTGTTTGTTTGTTTGTTTGTTATTTTTTTTTGTTTGTTTTCCTTTTTTGGATCTGTATAGATTAACATTGTTACATTGTGGTAGTAAATTTTTAAGTAAAAATTTAAAATTTTTGATATACTTTGGATTATTCTCTTTTTATTTTTTTTTTCATTTTTCCAAAAAAAAAATTTATTTTTTTTCCATACTATGATGATATTTCAATAACATAAATTATGTGAGAGAGAGAGAGAAAAAAATATATGCAAACAAATTTTGAATGATATATTTTGTTAATTTTTTTATTTTTGCAAAAGTTTAATTTGATAAATTGAAAATAAATGTGATAAGATATTTTTCTCTTCTTTTTTTTGTTTGAAACAAATAGCTACAATTATATAATAAATGTATACCTCTTTATCAGTGATTAATTTTTTAGAAGTGTAGAATGTGTTTTACAAATTGATAAAAATGATATTGATATTGATATTGAGAGTTGAAATTATCAAATAGAAATTATTTGTTTTTTGTTATCTTTTTAAATATGAATTACTTATTTACTTACTTACTTAATTACTATTGGGAAATATTTTGTAGTGAAATATTTTGATGATAATCCAAGGTATATCATCAAATTACCTACATTACTACTACTACTACGACCGCTATCCAATGTGTAATGTAGATTGTTTATCATATGATATGATTTAAAAGAGTGTAGTAGATCAAATGTTGTATGATCTATGAATTGATTGATTCATTCTATCCAACTCAAATCAATCGTTCACTGATCCAAATCACTCACCTGTCATCATCATTTTTTTTTTGATTAAATGCGTATATTTTTAATAATTTTCATATCTTCTTCGCTCTACTCTATTTGTAATATTTTTTGTAAAAGTAAAAAAGAAAAAAAAATTCAAACAAAAAGAAAAAAACAAATTTTATGTTGTTTTTGGCTTTTTAATGTTTTCAATAAATTTAACAATTGAAAATATATTTTGAAATTTGTTTTTCCTTTTTTGCAATGAAAAAAAAAGTTTGTAATATGAATTTTCGAATAGTTTAATAATAATAATAATAATAATACATCAACAGAAGGCGGTATTGGCTAAATGATCACAATGAAATACTGAATTATTCGAGTAAAAAGTTAGGATGAATTATTTGCTGATAAAATTTAAAATGAAAAAAAAAATCATTTTGTTAAATCATACAATTAGTGTGTTTAATGCATTAAAAAAAAGGAGAAAAAAATCAACGATCAAATTGTTATCAACAAATTTCCGTATCTATCATTACAGCATATCAGTAGTAATATTACTATACAATCAATGATAATCAAATATGTTGCACTAAATTAAAAATAGAAATATTCAAATAATTTCAAACAGTTAACTGATAACTGATACTTAGAAGGAAAATGATAATCAATCGCCTATAACATTTACTTATTGTTATTGATTAGCTAGAAGTTTTAATGGTATGTTTTATCATATCACTACGCTTATCACATCATTACTGCAATCAACACCTCATCATAATTATTGTAGCAGTTGATTCAATGATTAGGGAGTGATCTATGATCAGCTATGATTTATTATTGATCATATTGATATTTTACGATCAATAAATCATCAAACTATCTCCTAATATGAAAATAACCGGAGTGTTTCTCTTTTTTTCTTTCTTTTATTTATGTGATTATTTTTGATAATATATTGATTATTATTAAGATAGATGATTTATTTTTGATAATATATTGATTATTATTAAGATAAGTGATAAATACGTAGTAAGTTGATGAATTAAAAAAAAATATTATCATTTATGAGAGGTATTATCTCAAATAAACTTTCATTACAATACGATACTTTCAGGTATAAATTGATCGTAGCATAGGGAGCATTGTAGTATTGCACTAACAGCAACAACAATTGTTATGATAACAATTGTTATAGTTGCTGCTAAAGTGATCGTAAGTGCTACCGCTTTACCATGTTTATTAATCTGAAATAAATTTAATTTACAAAAAAAAATTTTTGAATTGAAATTTAGATTTATTATTTTTCTTTTATCAAATATTATTACTGTCTTTTTTCCATCAGTATTATTATCATTATCATTGTTATTATTATTATTATTAATTATTAATTATTATTATTAATTATTATTATTAATTATTATTATTAATTATTATTATTAATTATTATTATTAATTATTATTATTATTATTATTAATTATTATTAATTATATTACGAGTCGTAGTATGACTATTATTATTATTATTATTATCCAACCATAGTATAATTTTGTTCAATCATTTTAAGATGGCAGATTAGAGTTTGAACTTCGTTAAGTTTTAATTCAACATTTTCAATTTTTTTTCCTCTCTTTTTTTGCATGTTAACTATATTT
Organism: Litomosoides brasiliensis; assembly: GCA_013365375.1. Classification (NCBI taxonomy): domain Eukaryota; kingdom Metazoa; phylum Nematoda; class Chromadorea; order Rhabditida; family Onchocercidae; genus Litomosoides; species Litomosoides brasiliensis. Next base: position 13,031 of record JABVXW010000477.1, on the reverse strand, counting down.
TAGTTTGGATTTTTCCTAATTCAAACTTTAACCTATTGCCGTTTTTTTTTCCGCTCTACTACACTTTAATATTACTACAATCGATCGATTGATGCTTTGGTATTATTTTGAGGAAAAATTTTAACTTAAATAAAAAGCTAATTTTAGAGATAGGTAGATAATTTAGGAAAATGTACGCTAGAATATCCTGTTTTTCATTATCTCTAAATTTTTAATCATATTTTTTTTAGGTTTATTTGAATTCTCGTCCGATAAGTTTTGTGCACTTTGCTTCTTTCACTTTTATTTCTAACAAAATGAAAATACTTTGAAATGAAAGCAAAAAAAGAAATTACACAAATATCTTCTTTTACATTCATACAATTTAAAATATTTTTGCAATTAAAAATTAGAAAATATTTTAGTCTAAAAATTAGCAATACTTTTTTTTGCTTGTATGTGTGGAATTGAATGAATTTTACTGAAAATTTGTTTCAAAAAAATTTTTCACGTAAAATTCAGACGTAAAATTTTATGCTAATGATAAAGATATGGTATAAATTAATTAATTACTTTTAATAATTACTTGTAAATGATATCATATCATGTCATTTATTAGTAATTATTAATTTTTAATATTATTTATTATAATGCAATATTATTAATACCATATCAGCCATAAATTCATCATATCGTTGACGTTTAATATTTCTTCTCACAGCATTTCGTAATGTTTCCAATTTCCTAAAATACTTCATTTTTCCTGTTTTCTTTTTTTTTGACCTAATACTTTAACGAATTTGGGAATACATATGGAAGAGAGAGAGGGAGAGAGAGAGAGAAGGATGAAGAAAAAATTTGAGAAGAAAATATTTTACATTACTGACAAATCAATTCAATTGAAATTACCGTGTATCTCCTCTCATTTTCACGTAATCATACGTATTTACAGTATTTGCCTTAGGATTACCATGGAATGCCACTGTATTTACTAAAAATTAATTTTATAGTACAAAAAAAAAATTTCAAAATTCACTTTTTTTTGTTATTGCTTTCACATTGTGTTATGAATTATAGTACATAATTATAATAAATTCTTTCTTTGAGTTGTTAATTTTTTTTTTCTTTATGTTTCATAATTTGAAAAAAAAAATTTTTTTTAATTAAAAAAAAATCGTTGATTACTTTTATCCTATCACAATAATTCTTTTTCTAAATCAATTATATCTCTATGTATGCTAAGCATATTTTTCATGCATTTCTTTTTTTCAACCAAAAATAAATCAAATGAATTTTTAAATTAGCAAATAATTAAATGCTATGATTGTTTTGTTTTCAAAAAGAAAAAAAGAAAAAAAATTCTAAAAAATATAAAAGAATTGGTGCTAAAATTTTAATAAAGAAATTCGTATCAAAAAATTATAAATTATACCTTCAACATATTTAATGGAAACACAATTAGCTATTACTGTAAAATACCACACTAAACCAACTTTCATCATTTCCAACAAAACTAATGAATGATAAATTTTTTTTTCATAAAAAAAAAATTATGCAAAAATTTGAATATTTTGCAGAATTGTATTTTGTATTTCAAAAAAAAGAAAAAAAAATTACTAAAATGATAAGATATAAATTTTAACTCTAATTTTATTGCATTTTTTTTTTGAAAAGAAAATTACTAAGATGATAAGATGTCGGGAAATCCGAAAGAAATCTAACACAAATTATTTAAAAATTCCCTAAGATTTCGTCATATAATTAATTTCGTTATGATTATTACATCTATATATCTTTTACATTGTAGTCTGGTCTGTTTCATCATCGTATCAAAACCGAAATGGGTGACATCATTTACAAGCCTTTATCACATCATTTACAAGCCTTTGTCACATCATTTACAAACCAAGCTTTTGTGGCTAATCCAAATATCGTAAGACGACTAACTGTTGCCAGTCTTCTTTACTGCTAACAAAGGCAATATTAGCCTCACACAATCTTTGGTCTGTTTAAACCAATCCTTTGTTCTTGGATATCGCCTTATAATCTCCACCATATGATTTCACCATAATTGGAAATGAACAAGCTTCTTCTCTTATCACTGTGCTATAACTTAACCCTTCCTTGTTACAATCTTAAACCCGCCCACACAAAGGGATATATATATATACGATGAGACAGTAACCAGGTGTTGGATATCTTTATCTTCACTGCAATTCGGTTCTTATCTCTCCTTCGGACTTACGCGGATCAACCAAAAGTTTCCTGAACAATCCTATTTGAACCAACCAGCCACGTCCTCAATTTCATCATCAATTAATATTTGCCTCAATTTGTACCGCTGAATAAACTTATTCTTCAAAAACTATTCCGTCGCTTTTACACTTCTGCTACTGAAAATCAGTTGCTAAATAAGGCTTAACAAAGTATTCATTGTTGTGGATCTACAAATTCAGTACACTGCGATAATCTCAACTCCCAAACGTTCACAACATAGGAAGATATAAATTTTAACTCTAATTTTATAAATCTATTTAACTCTAATTAATTTTTAACTCTAATTTTATTGCGTTTTTTTTTTGTGAAATTATTTTCGTACATTGCTTATTTTACTATTAAAAAATGCTTATCGGCTAATTTAACACACATATTATCTACATCTTTTTGTGCGTAAATAATATGTAGCGAATAATTGTTTAATTATTAAACTTATTTAAATTTCATTAAACTTATTAAATTAATGTTTACTTAGACAATGAAAAATTAAAAAAATTTACATTTATCATTTGTATTCCAAATAATTTTAATGGAAGGAAAAATTTTATAATTTAATAAATTTAATAAGAGTTGTATAAAATGCAATGAATATTACTCTCTTCTTTTTATTTATAATGAATTACAAGGATATTGTGAGAGGTAAATTAACAGGTTTATTAAACAGGTTTATTTATTTATTTTGTAAATTAACAGGTTTATTTATTTATTTTTTTGATTAAGTCTACTACTTATACTGTGCAATTTTAAAATTACACTGAATGTGTTTTGCATATGATTAAAATAAATTTTAGTTGATTTTGAAACTTTTTCGTAATAACTAGTTATGTAATATAATAACAATAATTAATAATATTAGCAATAATAATGATAATGATAATAATAATATTGATAATAATAACAATAATAAATAAATAAATAAATAAATAAATAAATAAATAAATAAATAATAATAAATAGTAATAATAATAATAATAATAAACACGTTTACTTTATTCAATTAATTCTGTCATTTGACAGAATTCGTTCTATTTTAATTTTTGTACAATTTTAGTAATTAAATAAATTAAGTTTTATTTCTTCCTATTATCATATATGCAATCGGTGCATAAATTAATCGTATTCTCGCAGACAAAAAAAACAAATTATGATGAAATGGAATTCGATTCCAATTGTATTCTATAATTTCTATTTGTTATTTCTTATTTATGTATTTAAGTTTTCCAGTCAAGTGGATAACGATGTCTTTTACAATGGGAAACGGAACGTATACTGTAACGGCTAAATTATTCACGGAAAATCGACGACGTTTAGTGGAAGAGTTGAAAAATAAAGTTCCAAGTGGAAGTGTTGTATTGCTAAAAGGTGGAATGGAACAGAATCGTTACAATACGGACGCTATGGATCTTTCATTTCGACAGGTGTAAATTAAATTTAGGTGTAAATTTTAGGTGTAAATTTTACTTTATTTTTTTTTCTTTTAATAATAAAATTTTGTTTTTATTATTTATTTTACTTTTTTTGTAATATTATATAAATAAATAATTGTCATATAAACATATCATTTGCTTATCACATATTATCATATTATATTAAGTAGGCTATTCATTTTTATCAATTCCTATCTGTGATATAAACTACATGATTGTTGTAATATTCTTATTACTTAATTTTTTTTTTAAATTATGAATTTTAATTTTTAATATTTTTACAGGAATCATATTTTTTTTGGACTTTTGGAGTTCATGAGAGTAATTGTTTTGGTGCAATAGATATTGATTCCGGACGATCAATTCTTTTTCCACCACGGCTACATTCAGATTATACAATTTGGCTTGGAAAGTAAGTAACATTTATTAAATTAATTATTGAATTCTAATTATAGTTCCAATATACTTTTCTTTTTTCTTTTTCATCTTTTTTTAGAATTTTATAATCTCATTTTAAATACTCGAATTTTTTTTTTGCAATTATGAATTTTGATTTTTATTTTTATTTAATATGTTAAGTATTTGAAATTTTTAAAAAATACACATTTCAAGGGTGAACAATGAAGAATGGTTTAAGAAGAAGTATGAAGTTGATGAGGCATATTTCAACGACAAAAATACCATCATTGAAGTGTTAGCAAAATTACATGCTAAACAACTACTATTATTGGTAATATTTTTTTGTTGGCAAATATTAGGTATCAAGTAGATAGCATAAAAAGTTTTCTTTTTTTGGGTTAAAAAAAAATTTAAATTTTTTAATTCTTTTTCAAAATGTTTGATGATATAAATTTGATCATTTAACAATATCTTTTCTATTTTTTTCGAGTAGAATTATCAAGGGATAAATGGATAGATGTATGATATCAGTGAGGGATATGATATCGGTGATTTGTAATATCAGACAGATAGCTATGATATATGATAATTTGTATATCAGATAGATAGATATGATATCGGTGATATACGGTGATTTGTGATATCAGGCAGATAGTTATGATATCGGTGATATACAGTGATTTGTGATATCAGACAGGTAGATATGATATCGGTGATTTGTAATATCAGGCAGATAGTTATGATATCGGTGATATACGGTGATTTGTGATATCAGGCAGATAGTTATGATATCGGTGATATACAGTGATTTGTGATATCGGGCAAGTAGTTATGATATCGGTGATATACAGTGATTTGTAATATCAGACAGGTAGATATGATATCGGTGATTTGTAATATCAGGCAGATAGTTATAATATCGGTGATATACGGTGATTTGTAATACCAGACAGGTAGATATGATATTGGTGATTTGTAATATCAGGCAGATAGCTATTATATCAGTAATATACGGATTCGAATTAAGTTTTTATCTTTATTTTCCTCGGTGTTTTTTTTTTAGAAAGCTCATAGTTCGGATAGCGGTGAAATATTGCAACCACCAACTATTGATGGATTAGAGAAGTGAAAATTTACATATTTTCTTTTTGCAGTTGTACCAATGGATATTGATTGATATTAAGAAAGGAAAAAAACTCTTCAACTAATATCATAGTCTTAATTGATTGAAATAATTTAGATAAATATAAAAAATTAAAAAAATTTATAATCATCAAATTATTAGTTTTTGATAGATAGGATAAATTATTATTTTGAGAAAAATTTATTGATAAAATTTATTGATATTTATTGATCATTATAAATGATAAAATAATTATTAAGTGAGATATTTTTTTTATGCAAATGAAATGTGTTATATTTGAAAATGATAGTAATAACTTTTACATTTACAGTTTACCTTGTGATACGTCAACATTATATCCGATTATGGCTGAACTACGTGTCTTCAAAACCGATTACGAACTTAATGTCTTACGTTATGTTTGTAAGGTAAAATTTTGTTTTCAAAAAAAAAATTATGCAAATTTGTGTTTAAATATTAGACAAGAATAAGTGTAAGTGTGCTTAAGGAATTTTGTTAATTAATAATACTAATAGTAATAGTCTAATTAATAGAAATATTAATTTCAGTTAAAAGAGGGATAGCAAATTAGGCTATTTATTTCATTTGATAACCTATCTAAACAATATTATCTATATATTTTCATACATCACATACCTCAAGCCAAAAAAAATTAGATGCAAAATTTAAATTTTCGATTTTAAAAAATTTTTGCAAATATTAAAATATGCAAAAAAAAAGAAAATTATTTCAGATAGCATCAGAAGCACATAAAGCGGTTATGAAAGCAGTGAAGCCTGGATTGTATGAATATCAGTTGGAAAGGTATTTCATTTGCATTTAACTTTAAATCAATCAAAATTTCGGACTCTTCAAAATAATTTCAATTTTCAAATTCCTTTGCTTTATTAATAACTATTAGAATTTGGACATGAATTAGTACACGCTAATTTATTTTGATGTCAACTTTATCAATAAAAATATTCCCTGTTTCTTATTATCAGTGCACTGCACCATACACACACACACACACACACACACACACACACACACATGCATACATACGTACACGTACTCACATTAAAACGTGTAAAATTATAAGTGTGAGAAAATATGAGATGAAATTTTGACATAATTCTCTCTCTCATATTACTTTGTTACTTATCAAATAAATTTTGAAACAATTAGTTTATTTAAATAATTGAGGGAGTGAAATTTAATATTAGCTAAATGTGAAAATAATAGAATTTAATGGAAAAGAAAAAGCATAAAAGTAATAATTATTATTTGTAGCTTATTTCGTCATCATTGCTATTATTATGGTGGATGCCGACATTTGGCTTACACGTGCATTGCTTCATCGTATGCTATACCATCTTCAATTAAACACAAAATAATTTACAACTATTTTCAAAACAAACTTTAAATTTTAAAATTTGGAAATTTAACTTTTCTTTTTTTTGAACGAAATTTTTGTAAAATTTTTTGTTTTTTTTTTAATTTTTTTTAAAATTTTTTTTTGTAATTTTTTTTGTATTTTTTGTTAATTTTTGAACAAAATTTTTGTAGTTAATTTTGAAAGTGTTAAATTTTGTTACAATTAAGTGGACATAATAGTGCAATTCTACATTATGGCCATGAAAATGCACCAAATATGAAAGAGATCATCGATGGTGACCTTTGCTTGTTTGATATGGGACCTGAATATAACTGCTATGGTTTGTTGTTTCATTTAAATGCTTTGAAAAATTGACAGAAAAGAAAAAAAGAAAAGAAATGATCGGTAGAATGAAAGAGAAGCGGGTAATTAATTTTACTTTAATTTTAAATGTAATAAAATGATTGGTAGAATGAAAGGAAGGCGAGTAATTAATTTTACTTTAATTTTAAATGTAACAAAAAGTTTCCCATTTCATTTTGATATATTTGATTGGTTGTTTGTTTTTACAGTAAAAAAAATAATTTAATTAATGCATATAATAGTCATATCTTTTTATTACTTTTTTTCTTTCTTTCTTTATTGTTTGTTTATTTGTTTGTTTTTTAATCTTAATTTAATTTTATTTTAGCATCGGACATTACCACAACATTTCCGTGTAACGGTAAATTTACGGAAAAACAAAAAGTTATTTATAATGCAGTTTTGGCTGCAAATATAGCGGTATTTAAAGCTGCTAAACCAGGTAAATTCTTTTTTGTTTGTTTGTTTGTTTGTTTGTTTGTTTATCAATTGTTGAAGGGATTGATTGATTGCATTAGTGAATTAGTTCACAATGAATGAAATGAAATGATTGTATTAGTTAAATAATTATGGACCAATGATCAATCATTATGCATGAAATGAGTGGATATGTCAGATAGTTAGTTAATTAATTGTTTCAATTAATTTTTTAATTTAATTTTTTTTATTTTGATCGTTAACAGAAATGTTTATTTATTATATGAATTAGTAATACTGTGTTCATTACTGAACGTATATTTGTTCCATTTTCATTTTTTTGACTTCTAATATTTTCATTCTAACTTTTGGTATTTTTTGCTTATTCTTTTAAGCATTTTTTTCTTTTACAATTCACACCAATTTAATTCTAACTAATTAGTGCACAAATTGCAGCGTAATTTCCCGAAATATTCCAAGAGATTTGATCGTTTTTGTAAATGATTTTTCATTATTTTTAGGATGTTTGAGATATCGTGAAAGTTTAATTTACGTGTTATACATAGTGAGTGATATATGATAATGATGATGATAACAATAATAATAACAGTATGATGACAGTAATATCAAAATTTTAACAGTAATAAAATACTAATAATAACAGCAATATCAAAATTTTATTCGAAAATTTTAATTTTTTTTTAAATTAGAAATCTCTCTTGTGAATGTATCGAACACAATTTTATCAAATATCTTTTAAGACTAATTGTTTTTTAATTCTGTTTCACAATTGATTTAATTAGGTGAAATGAATTTTTACTTTTGAGGATATTTTTTTTCTTGTTTTTTTAAGGAGTACGATGGACTGAGATGCATATGCTAGCAGAACGAACTATACTATCACATTTGAAGAATGCTGGAATATTGACGGGTGATTTGGAAGAAATGATGAAAGTACGATTGGGAGCTGTATTTATGCCTCATGGATTGGGACATTTCATGGGACTTGATGTTCATGATTGTGGTGGTTATCTTGGAGTTAGTTTACTGTTACTTTCTTGTTAATTATTTTGTAGGAATTTTCAAAAAAATATAAAATTTTAAAGGAGTTGTACATATGTAGTAAATTCTGTAGTAAATTTACGATTTCACAAATATTGGGATAATAATTTGCAAAAAAAACAAAAATTTAATTTTGCTATTCTATGAAGTAAACATTTCATACATATTTATACGGACTCTACCCAGGTTATAGTATATTTTAGATTTGGTATTTGCGGATATTTATTTTTCGTTTTATTTTTGCCTTTGAATGAAGTGGAAAGTATTTTAGGATGCTGAGCAACTATCAACACTTCCAGGTCTTAAAGCCTTACGTACAACACGTATTCTGCAAGAAAGAATGGTGATAACCATCGAACCAGGATGTTACTTTATCGATGTGGTAAACAGTTTAATTTTTGAATCATAAAATTAAATGATATCTCATCTTACACATGGCTTCTTGCTTAACTTAGTTTTCACTTATATTTTAATTTATGCTTTATTTTTCAAAGTTTTCTTTAGCCTTTTTCCCTTCGGTCTCATTTCACGTTTTTCCTCCCATTTTGCTGTAATTTGCTTGTTAACCAACATTACTCCTCTAGTTCCAATTTAATTTTAGTAAGCAACTGATAGAAAATTTTTAAATTTTAGCTGTTGGACGGTGCACTTAATGATCCGATACAAAGCAAATTCATCGTGAGAGAAAGGCTGAATGAGTTTAGAGGTTTCGGTGGAGTAAGTTTCTTCTTTTTTTCGTGAATTTATCTTCCTTAGATCAGATCAGTTTATTCTCTATCACTGAACAATGATATAATGGGAAATAATAATTTGAAATTTCGATGAGTGAAATAACAGAAAAGTTCAATTGTTACAAACTACCCTGAAGTAATAATAAATAATAGTAATAATAAATGAACAAATATTTTAGATTCAATTCAAATTTGATTAATTTGGCATAAAATTTTATTTTTTTTTGACACATTTATTCTAATTTATTAATTTAAATTTTCGACTGTTACTAATTTTGCAAAATTATGCCTTTTCAAGAAATTCTATCAAATTTACTGAAATTATAAGAGTAAAATGAATTATTAGTTAATTACCCAAGATCAGTCATTGATTGTTTTCATTAAGGTACGAATTGAAGATGATATAATAGTTTGGTCATATGGCAATGAACGCATGAGCGATGTACCACGAACTGTGGATGAAATTGAGCACTTCATGTCTAATTAGTTATTACCAAATCTCGCTATGGAATCTTAAATAATTTGAGTGACCGATTGCATTGCAAAAATCTAAAATTCATACTTGTGATTGTTATGTTTCACTTATTTTTAGTTAATATATTTATGCTATTATGGAAGCAATCAGAAAGTCCATATCATAACGGTTGAATTGTGATAGCAATAACAATGATAGCAATAATATATTTAGTAAGAGATGGAATAATTTTGAAAATTTTAACTTTTACAATAGCTCATGCTATTTGAGCATTTCCTGCGCATTCACTTTTTTTTTTTACACTTATCAAAACATATTCATATTATTATTACATAATTAGTAAGCAAATTTCTTTTCAATCAGTTATGAATATTTCCCTTCCTATTCGTTAACAATCATGTAATTTCGTTGCTTAAAAAAACTTCAATTCTTTTTTTATCCATTAAAATATTTGCGCGTAATTATTGAATGGTATTATGGTATTAATTATAAAAAAGTTTTGCCAGAATGAATGAAAAAATTGCGTAACATTTACGATTACTCAATGTTGTACCCTTATTTCTTGCATTTTAAATTCTCACAGTATGTTTATTTTGCACGAAAAATGTTTAATTGTTAATTATTTTGCATAAAAAATTAAATGTTGACGAAAAATTAAAAGTTTTTAATAAAAATTTTACAAGAAAATGAAAGTCTATGCAAGAGTTCGATAGATGAATGTTGCATACGAACATCGGTGATAACGTTGATTAACAGTAAACTGTGATAACATTCAACGACAGCAATAGTGATACGATCTTTAGATCTTCAAATGAACAGTTTGTAGAGTGATGGACACATCACAGGAAAAAAAAAGCATGAGATGTATCGTTCGGGAATTTCTGGAAGATTGTGATGGATGATAATATCAGTAGTAATCAGTAAGAAGCTTATGAGTGTCTTTAGACAACAAATCAACAATTTTTTTTTTGAAAGCACTAGATAAATAAATGATATATGAATTTAAACAAATTTTACCCTCTTTCTCTCCCTCTCTGTCTCTCACTATTATTATCTGAAAATGGAAATGAAATTACGTAGAAAAGTGCTGCTGATATTTTGCATAAATTATTTTCAAAAATACAACACCCATAATAGTTGAAGTGAAATGATTTAAAATATACATAATTAAAAGAGCTATTGTAATTTTATTCCGACAGGTAGTTTATTAATGCACATAGTCTGCTGCTACTCCCACCTGTAATAAGCATTTTCATTTATCACTTTGGTGTGTTGTTGATAAATTTGATTTGAATATTTTTTTTTTCTTTACGACTGATAGAAATTACATCTATCGGTCGATTTATCAATATGTCCTTCATCTATTTCTTTCTTCTCTTTTGCATTCAATCAAAACATCCATAACCGTTGAAATTTAATGTTAAAAAAAATGTTAAAAATTAAATGTTAAAGAAAAAAATTAAATGTTAAAAGATTAAATGTTAAAAAAAATTTATTACTTTAATATTTTGAAAAATTTTCAAAAAAAATTTGATTTTTATTTCAGAATGGCACAAACAGAACAAACAAACGTATTGGATTTATTGATGCCAAAAGTGAATAAGGAACAAGTAAAATTATACATTAATTGAAGATTATCCATTTCTTTCCCTTTTTTTTTAATTAAACAATCAAATTAGAGCAATTAGTTGAAGAAAAAAAATTATTAAAATTTTCATATTTAACAAAATTTCCCTTTTTTTAAATTAAACAATTAAATTAGAGTAATTAGTTGAAGAAAAAAAATTATTAAAATTTTCAATATTTAACAAAATTTCCCTTTTTTTAAATTAAACAATAAAATTAGAGCAATTAGTTGAAGAAAAAAAATTATTAAAATTTTCAATATTTAACAAAATTTCCCTTTTTTAAATTAAACAATTAAATTAGAGTAATTAGTTGAAGAAAAAAAATTATTAAAATTTTCAATATTTAACAAAATTTCCCTTTTTTAATTAAACAATCAAATTGGAGTAATTAGTTGAAGAAAAAAATTAGTAAAATTTTCAAAATATTTAACAAAATTTCAGCGATCAAAAGCAGAACAAACAATACCGTCGCATTCAATGATGCCTGTGGTAGAAATAGAATCGCAACGTTCATTAATTAAAAAAAAGCTCTACCATTGTTCAACATGCGGGAAAAGTTACTCTTACCTATCATCACTGAGAATTCATGAAAGGATTCATACCGGTGAAAAGTTGTACAACTGTTCGATATGCGGCAAAGCTTTTGTTCATTTATTAAGCTTTAAAATTCACAGCAACACTCATACGGGTGAAAAGCCGTACAATTGTTTGACGTGCGGCAAAAACTTTTCCAGTTCATCTAATCTCAAAAAACATTTGTTCATTCATACCGGTGAAAAACGGTACAACTGTTTGATATGCGGAAAAGGTTTCCTTTATTTATTAAGTTTAAAGATTCATAGCAGCACGCATACAGGTGAAAAGCCGTACAATTGTTCTACGTGCGGTAAAAACTTTTCCAATTCATCTAATCTCAAAAAACATCTTTCCACTCATCTTGGTACAAAGCAGTACAATTGTTCGACGTGTAAAAAAAGTTTTTCCACTTCATATAATTTGAAAAGGCATCAGCTGATTCACACCAATGAAACGCAACCCAATTATTCAACACGTAAGAAAACGTTCGCCTAATTTTCAAGTTTGATGGATACGCACATATCGCTGAAAAGACATAATTGTATGATATAGAAGTCATCAAAGAACTTATCACTTGGATTACTTGGAATGACACGTAGAAAAAATTTCCACCTCTTTTCACGCAACAAACATTTGCTAAACGTATTTTAAATTTAAACACATGCCTACTTCCAGTTATCTTTCAATTTGTAATTAAATTTTTGTCAATGTCTCTTTACATTTATTTAACTTCATTGATTACCTGTTACCTTACACCTGTTATTCCTAACTTCTGATTTTAGTAAATTTTCTGTTGCTTTGTTAGTTCATGAATATTAAAATGACACGCAATGATTTTTAATAAACATACCGATGGACTAACAGCAAAAATTTTTAAATCGTAATGTGCAAGAAGACAGCTCACGTTGACCAATAACACTGAAAGATGATGGAATAATCCATCACTTTCAGATCGACCAAGAAAGACGAAAGCATTGATTGAGAAATTGAAATTTACTTAATAATGGACATCTCTGCTATATTGAGCTTTCATCGGTTTTTATCAGTCAGAGTTGCCGTCCATATATGACGAAAATCAAATATATTTGCTGTATTTTAATAATAATAATAATAATAATAATAATAATAATAATAATAATAATAATAATAATAATAATAATAATAATAATAATAATAATAATAATAATAATAATAAT
>JABVXW010000476.1:0-35830 GCA_013365375.1 Litomosoides brasiliensis | reverse complement strand
TGAATTTTGATTATTCTTTATGCATCTCTTCCTTTCTCTTTCTCTCTCTCTCTTCTTTGTCTTTTTCTATTTCTTTTTGACTTTGCCTCATTTTCTGTTATTTCATTAGCTGTACAATCAAACAAAAATAATAATTCTTTTGATATTTTGTTGTAGAAATATTTTCATTAATATTATATTAATTAAATGATTGACTAATTAAAATTAAATATTATTCTTTCATTTAAAAAAAAAAGAAATTCCCTCAATATGCTACTGATAATTTCAATCTAACTAACTCTTCGTTTACCTATTTGACTTATATTATCTCATCTCTCCCTCTCTCTCTCTCTCTCTCTCTCAAAAAATTGCGAATGAATAGTTTAATAGAATGTGATATATTGCTGATCGTTTATAAAACGCTTAAAAAAAACGGAAGAAAATGAGGAAAAAAATCGATAAGTTGAAAAATTTTCGAATAGAATTTAACAAATAGCAAAATAAAACATAAAATTCTTCTGTTCATATTTTGTTGAATTAAAAAATTTTCCAATTAACGAAATGGATACTCTCAAAAAACATTATGGACAGGTAAGAGTGAGGATGAAGTTGAAAGAGTTGTTGAATATATGCTTACATCACTGATATCTTCTTGCTGCCATCTGTTTATCCTCGGAAGAAACAGTACCAAAGAGCATGGAGCGCACCTGGTAACCAGAAGAAGAAGCACAGGACGATATTTACTACCACGTGAATATTACACTCACTACCGTGGATGAAAATTGCCAGCGGCTAAAAAATCATATCATTATCATCGATCACTATCAATGCTATTCATTATCATCTACTACTATTACCATTACTCATCATTATTCCTTATTATTATTGTTTATCATTATTATTATTATTATTATTATTATTATTATTATTATTATTATCATTATTATTATTATTATCATTATTATTATTATTATCATCATATTATTTTGCTATTATTATTATCATTATTATTGTTAATTATCACTGATTCGTAACAACACCATCGTTAACCTATATAATGAGGTTAACATAAATGATCGTTTGCACAGTTCATAAAGTACTAAACTTTAATTATGTTAATTAATTTTGAAAATAAAATTTCCTCTCAGATTTCTTAATTTCAAATTAATAAAATTCATTTCCAATAATTGATCAAATTGTTCATCATTCTCTCTCCATCATATAATAATCATTTCTGCACTCTTCCAATTTCATTTTCATTTATTTAATTTAATAATTTCATTTGTCATGCAACATCAACGAGTTCAACAGGTACCGGCAAAAAGATTGCTAAGATAAGCTCAATGATCTGTTGCATATCAACCATAGTTCTTCTATTGTTCTTTTATCCTTTTCTCTTCACAAATGACAGATCAAACAATCTGAAAATAAAAATTTCGCAAATGCTATTAGCGGCAAAAAATGCATTAGTCGCTTTATGTGACGCAAAAAAACAATAACAATAATAAATGTTAAACCATAAAAAAATCATAAAAAAATTAAATACATATTTTTTTTGTATTTTCATTTCCTATTTCAATTATCATTTACAAATTAATTTGTTAATTTTTTTAATTTTTCAAATTATTTAACAATTTGAAACATTTTTTTAAAAACAGCTAACTCTTTTCGTAGTATATTTGTGATAAAAAAAGAGAAGCGAATGATACATATTTGAATTATATCTTTGATAATTCTCAAATTATCGAAACGTTCAATTTTCCCTTCATCATTTGCTTAAACTAATAAAAGCATTTAAATTGTTCAAAAAGTTTCAAATAATATGAAAAATAATTTTTATGATTTTAAAAACGATCTTTTACAATTTTTTAGAAATATTTAAAAATATTTTTAAATGCAATAATTCACAAATAATCAATGCAAAATAGGATCGATAGATCGATGAGAAGAAACCGAAACTGATAAGAGGTGAAGGAAGAGGAATGATCTAAATGTTGTCGTCTAATCAGTGCAGAAGAGGACGAGGACAGGGAAAAGGAGGAGGAGAAGGAAGAGGAGGAGAGAGAGAGAAAGGAATTAGTAATTTTGTAACGGAGAATTTCGTTAAAAGGAAAAGGATAAACAATGAAAAGAGGGAAGTAATTTATAAATTTAAATTACATAAAATAGAAAATGAATTAATTTAACTTTGTGTAATAATAAAAATAGTGTACTGTAATTTACAGTAATTCAGCCCATCACACTTACAATACTTATCAGTATAAGTAAAATTATACAGTAAATTACTGGTAAAATTTAGTAGAGTAATCCCATAATAAATTTATAGAAATGGAAATAATTGATAATTCTAAATTTTATCAAAATTTAAAAAAAATTTTTTCAAACTACAACAACTTTTCTTGCTACAATAAATTATTAAATTAAATAAATCATTAATTATAACGATAAATTAATAATTCAAATAATAATTAATTGATTAATTTCTCCAGAATGATATAATGTGATAACAAATGAAATAATGTAATTAATAATAATTTTGCATTATTTTAATTTTGGGAAAAGTTATGATAATTTATATATATATGTGTGATTATTACTAATAATTTTAAAATTACTAAAAAGATGAAATTTTCATGTAATGAGTTAATTAGGTAATGAAAGAGTGTACTTTTTTGAAGATTATATACTGAAGCGAACATTACAATGTCATAATGATAATAATAATAATCAACTGATTAGTCATAATGATAGTAATGATAATCAACTGATTAGATGCAACACATTCAATCAATCAATACTTCGAACAGATCAGAAAAAAAATACAAAATGATCATTTCTATTATTAATCATAATTTGATATCCTAATGTATTATTATACGATTCAGCTGAATTGATTGGGAGGTGAGAATTTCAGATTATATTTTAGCTACTAAATTTTTAAACGTTTCACAATTAAATATCGATTCGTTACGAAATGGTAGGTGGTGGTAGGATGAGGAGAAAAGAAATAAATTGTTGTTATTCTGTTACTCTCAAAAATTTTCCTGTCCTTTCTTCCTCTCTCCCTCTCTCTCTCTCTTTCTCTCTCTCTCTCTCTTCTCCACAACACAATTAAAGTTTAACTTTACACAACGAAAATGTTCAATAGCCGAAAATACCATTCCTTTTATTTCGCAACTAATCTTTTTTCAACAAACTAAAAACAATTTCGATTTTTCGGTTAAAAATTATTGTTATTTGCCGTTTGAAATGAAATATTTTAGGAAAATTTATTAATTACTAAAGTTTTTTTTAAAAGTATAAGTTAACATATTACTTACTAATTATCTGCAAAAATTTAAATTAAATTAATTATCATTAAATAATTGAGCAAACGAATGTTATTACTTTATTTCTATTTAATTTACTACATACCTGTTTAATGATATGATCAAATGATAATGTCAGATGATAAATTTGGAAGGATAGCTTCCATTGATCGAAATTTTATACTTTATTTTAATTACTATGATAACGTGTCAGCATATCATGTACTTTTTTCTTTTGTTTTCATCCCTTTTCATTACGTAAATTACGTACAATTTCCTCGAGTCTTTTTTTCTTTTCTTGGAAAATCATTACTTTCAAACATTCGTAAAAGACAAATTATCGTAAATAATTTTCACAAAATTTTTAAACATAAAAGGATTGGAAATTTTCGAATTTATTAAAAATTTCGAAATTCTAACAAATTCACACTGTTTGTAATCGTGCAGAATTGAAAGAAATTACAAAATGGCAAGAAATTACAAAATTGAAATTGCCAATTGAATTTGGTTAAAGTGTTCCGTTAAAATTGCTTTATTCTTTAGCGGCATTGGCAGCGCATAATGAAAAAATTTTTAAAAAATTCAAAAAAATAAGATAAATTTAAATGAAATAGCAAGAAAAGTGTTCATTGTGTTCTAACACTTTGTGCAAGGAAAATAAAAAGATTAATTTCAAAAAAAAAAAAATGAATTAAATCGTTGTGAGCTAATTTTATGGTAGCAAAAATTTCTAGAAAAAAAGAAAAGATGAAATAAACAGACGAAATTACTTTTTATCGGCAAATGTCTTTTCATACAACGAATAATTTATTCGTTTGGAAAAAATTATTTTATTTGTAGAAAAGATGAAATGAATAAATAGCCTAAAAGAATTACTTTTTACTCTTTCGATGAGAGATTTGATAATAATTGATATGATAATTGATATGAAAGGTAATATATGATAATAAGATAATAATTGATAATAACTACAAAATAAAAATCATCAAAGTATAGTTTGAAATGAATTAAAAAGTGAAAAAAAAATTAAATTTTAGAAATAATTAATAACAATTATAGCAGTGATATTTGTAGTTATCAATTATTATCAGAAGTGAAGTGAGTGATTAAAATTGTTGCAAAACAACAATTGCATTGATGGAAAAAAGAGCAGTAAATAATTGCCGCATCTATTTTGGGTATATGTGAAATGTCAAAAGACCTTTAATGAACACACTGTGAATTGAAAATATATTTATTTACAAGGAGAGAGAGAGAGAGGAAGAGTGGGAGAGAGAGGGAGAGAGAGAGGGAGAGAGAAGAAATTTTCATTTAAAGAGAATTGAAGAGTTGTCACAGTGAATGATATGACATGTGCCGAAAATATTCACTATTAACTATAGTTATTTATAATTCATCTTTTCATCTAAAAATTTCTTCAATGAACAAATATCACTCATTAAATTATTTAGTAGTTTGTTAGTAAAAAAAAAAATTTTTTTTTTATAAATTTATAAAATATAAATTTGGATAACTGTAATATTTCTAGTTAGATTGAAATAAATCTAACTTATCAACTTGTAAATGGTATAAAATTTGATAAAATTAAAAAAATTCAATCTATTATTTTCATAGCAATGCTAAAATGCTAATTGATTACTGAAATGAATTACTTACTTAAATATAAAATTTCAGATAATCGAACAACAAAAAGCAAAAAAAAAGGACAGAAAGAAGAAAATTCAATTTTAAATTCGATCTAAAAATATATATCAAATAAAATAAAACAATGAACAGATTAAAATCTCTACATATTTATGTAATTAGTAATTACATTTCAAAATATATAAAAAACTTTGAAGTAATAAATTTATCCGTTAAATTCTTGCGACGATCTGATATATCAGTCATAAAACAGATAACAACAATATGCTATATGAGGGATAATATGTAAGGAACAAAAAAAAGAGAGAAAACGATCATAAACTTTTATTACTTAAAAAATAACAAGACATCTAAGCGAATTAAAAACGAATAAAATTAATATGAAATTATCGTTGGAGAAACTACAACAGCGAATTCGTATTTTTAATTCTATTGAGAAATTTAAAATTCCTATCTAATTGTTTTTATGCAAAAAATTTTTCATAAAATCTAAAGAATAAAAAGAAGGAAGAGAAATGCTGAGAAAATATTAAATTGCACTAATCTAACAAATAATTTAATTAAAAATTTTGTTAATCTAAAGAAACTAACATAGTTCAAAGTGTAATAATTTTCAAAATAAAATTTTATAAAATGTTAGTGAAATAGAATTGAAAATATTTGCCCTTCTAGGGGTTATCATCGTCAGCATCATCACAATCACGGCAATTACCACCACAACCAGCATCGCGACGATCCACCGATCATCGTGTGATATTGCTGTTGCCGTTTTACTGCAAGGCAGTTTGATTGATCGGTGAAGAAGTGCTGTGATGACAAATATCAATTACTAAAACGAGCGCAGATGTGCTTTTGCATTTTGGTTAGACGGAAAATTGTTGTATAGTTTGAATGATTCAAATGTATCATTGAGAGGAAAAAAGAAAAAAAAAACCAAGCAAAGCTATTTTTGCCTCTTTTTGTAAACGTTTTTACTTTCTAAACTAAAGAATTCACGTAAATTAGTTACTTTTTAAGACGTATTGCGCTAAATAGATGAAATTTTTAAGACGTATTGCGCTAAATAAATGAAATTTTTAAGACGTATTGCGCTAAATAAATGAAATTTATAAAGTAACGTTCAATCTATCTTGCTAGTTAGTACTAATTGAAGCTAACGACAATCGGTATCAATTCAATGTGATAATTGTTACTTTCTAAACTAAAGAATTCACGTAATTCACGTATTGTGCTAAATAAATGAAATTTTATAAAGTAACGTTGAATCTATCTTGCTAGTACTAATTGTAGCTAACAACGATCAGTATCAATTCAATGTGATAATTGTTATGCTAAAATTGAAATGAAATAATTTTTGCTTCTACAACAACAACAACATATGCGTTGCAACAAATACATTTGCAAATAAAATAATGAAAGAGAGAAGAAAAGAAATTGAACTGAACATCTTGAAGGAGCAGTGATAAAACTTATTATGTGCTAATTTTGAATAAAATTTTATAATATATCATTTTGCTCTTTTTTTTTTCTTTTAAAAATTCAAAGATTGATAGAAAAATTGAAATGTCACAGAATGATAGTTGAAATTGGCGAAATGCAACATAAACTTTAATTCTTATAATAAGTAACAATGCATGATAATTTTATTTCATCTACAAAACCATGCAAATCATTCGACGATTGCCGGTAAACTTAACAAACACTGTCATCTTTTCTATTTTAAAAAGCAAAAAAAGAAAATTTCATTTTAAATAAGTTTCATTTTAATTAATTTATTATCCATGTTTATCAAAGAAAAACAAACAAAAATTGATCTGCTGCAAAAATAATTAAGATCTGTGCTTCGGTACTGTGTTGAAAATTGATTCTAAAATATTTTAGAGATCAATTCCATCAGTCACATCTTGAAACTGAAAACGGTAATTATAGAGTTGAACTATTTTTGAAATTCTTTCAATTACTACCGATTTTTCAATGTTTAATTATCTCACCTTAGCATAAATTTTGCTAAAATTTCGAATTGTTTTAATTTTTACAATTTCTCGCCTACTTTATCACTTTTCCTTCATCTAATATGTTCTGAATGTTGTAGTATGCAACTACAATGATATGATATGGTTGACGTATTCCATTCTCTTCTATCTCCAACAATTTTGAAATTAAATAAATTTTAAATGCATAGCGCAAAACTTGTTTTTAAACACTTAGCAGTTGAATTTCCTCCGCTTTTCTTTTTCTCTGCAAATATTTTTCAAAAAAAACGATAGGAAATGACGACAGATTTCAATGAGGTCATTCGGATGGGTTAGTGATGAGTCATGCTTGTTTGAAATTTGTAGTACAAACTGCCTGCTTAAATGATCATAAAACATTGTTTGACATCCTTATTGGAACAAAATGTTTTTATTGCTTTGTAAATTTTAAAGCTACCAGTAACTAAATTAATTTATATTGACATTTAAATGAAAGAAGAAAAAAAAACCACCTGGTCAATATATCACACTTTATGATATATGGTGATTGAAAAGTTAAAATTTCCCAATTACGTTTTTCTTTTTTCAGAAACATCATCATAATAACTACGCTTCTTAGATTTAGGTTAATTTAAACTTTTAATTTTCAAAATTAAAGATTATGTTCTATTGTGAGGTTCTTAAAATTACATTTAATTTTGGTTTTGTGAATTTACAGACTACACTTCTTTTATAGTACAATTGATTTTTTCAAAGTCATACATTAACCTAAAATAGCTTTGCTGATAATACTTTATAAAACAAGACTTTCTTTTTATCTGGCTATATCCTCTCTCCCCATAACCTTTCACCCTTGAATTGTAATCAGTGAGATCATTTCAAAACTGAGCTAAAGCAAACAGCAAAGTACGAGCAATCGTAGGATGAAAGATTTGAAAAGTTATGTATGACTAGAATAACTACTCTAAACTATTCAGAAACACTTTTATTGATTTCACACCAAATTTTTCAACCATGTAAATGCACGTAATACAATTCGACAAACCAAATTGAGCATATGGAAAAGCATTCAAATTAATACAGACAAATTCAAAGAATTCAGTTGCTAAAAAGTTATGTAAAAAAAAGCAATCGTAATAAGCACAAACAAATCCAAGTGCATTGCAACTGCAGAAATCAAAAAAAAGCTGTACTAACAGGCGTGCAAAAATAATGAAAAAGGAAATATCGATTGTCAAAAGATGAAATATAATTTCATTTTTTTAATAACTAAAACAAAAGCATAAATTATTTGATCAGTTTATAGTAATAAGTTCAAATACGACTTCAGCGTAATATTTTACAAACTGTGCTACATAATAGAACAATACAGTGTAGATGAAAAAATAAATTAATGAAGTTGTTTAAAAAGAAGTATGAATGATTACATGAAACTAAGAGTAAATGCCAAATATCCGACTTTATGGACCTTATTATACAATAATAGGCAGCCTTTTTCGAACTGTGCCAATTGAAAAAAAATTGAAAATTGCATTAATTGAAGCTAAACTCACTTTTCAAATGAATTCTTTGTTGTTTATGAAGGAATATACAGAGAAGAATGAGAAAATATCCATTCGGAGATGCAACCTGTAGGCAAAAATAACTTCATTCAGGAACTTTTTTTGGCACATAAAAGACAAATAAAGCAGCTACGGATAAAATTGTAACGCTCACCTACTTATTATGCTTTGGATAACTAATTACTTTAACAGCACAACAAGCGAAAAAACTAATTTGCAAATTAAATGCTGAAATAATCACCAGATTGATCACTAGGTAACACGATAACAAAAAATAAAAGAGATAATGAGACAAGGAAAAATTTGCAAAACAGATCATCGTTTAACGAATCAAGTAGCATGGAATTATTTGTTCATCATCTATCATTGAGTGATGATAAAAGGAACGAAAAATGCAGCGACATATGCTTATTAGAATATTTTAAAATAAAAAGGAAAACAAAACAGGACGGTCATACGGAAGGAAAAGGTACAATAAAGTTCGTTTCTAATGACAATAAAAATTGTACTGAAAGTCAAAACTTCTTATTTAAAATTGGATATAACTATGACCACAGTTACTGGTCAATCAGATGGGACATAAAAGGAAAATTTAATACTAACCTGTTGTCGAATAAAACATAAGGAATATGAAGAAGCATATATTTGATATCTGATAATAAAATTTATGCACTACTTCACGGCTTCATAATATTTCGTCAGAAATAAGTGAATTTAATAAAAATTATGATTTCTTATAACGTATAAAAGACAAGAAATATTCCGTAATTATTGAATTTAAGTTAGTAAGCACATGAACTCAAACAATGTTTCCAGCGAATGTATTTTTGCATTCGCACACTGCTAACGTGAGAATTCGAAAATGCAATAGCAAAAATAGACAGTAAAGTTTGCCTTCACAAATCAAATCAAGAGATTCCATCTCAGATTAACAACTTAAAATAAATCTGCTATTATTAAACATAAACTTTCTATACGTACTCATTGCTTCGATTTGATAAAACTATTTGCCATGTCATCCTCCTCATCGCCATGACAACCGTTATCAGCACTCTCAGTAAGTTGTGGCCAATATCGTATACAGTTAAAGGCACCGCAACTAAAATATTGGTTCCGGTAAGATTTTCTAGACAGTTAACATAAGAATATTCTTGCTAGAAACAAATACGATGACTCACCAGCACTCCATAGCTCCCTCGTCTGATGTTAACATCGTTTCTGGTTTCCACTTTCCATCAAAATAGTTAAATGTTAGCTCTTGCCCTACAATTATTAAAATCAAAATCTACAATAAGAGCAAACAAAAAAAGTTATAATAATACTAAATCGCTCCTGAAAAAAGTTTATAATAATAAAGTCTATATCAACAGGTAAAATGTATTTGAATGAATAGAGGATCTAGCAATATCTTGGAAAAAGAACCTCGGGAAATCGAGCACTTGCTAAAAAGTCCAATTCGGTGAAATGACTGATCGAAGCGCTCAACCCGTACACGAACAGCAACTAAATTAGGATTACAAGAGTGATTGATAAAAGCAGCTTCATTTCCACAGTATTTTGCATCAATCAAATATTTTATTTCACTGTAACCATCCAACTCAAACTGATACATACTATCGCGTCGGGAATCCCCTTCAGTGATAGTAAGCACCTATAAAATCGACATTTTGAACATATATATTTAAAAAATTTACTCTCAAAGACTGCGAAATCGAAGTCTTATACTTACTTCACCGACATATTCCACAACAAACACATTTGATGGTATATTTTCCAACGTAAAAACACCCCAACCTCGAGTTTCCGTACGAACTATTGCCACTTTATAACGACGTCCCTTCTATAAAACAATCGTTACTGCCATAAACAGAAAATATTTCTTGTTTTATACATAGTTCGAAAAACGGACCTGAACTATTTTAGTCGGACAATCATCGCAGCACTGACAACCGTAACATTCAACAACAAGGTACTCATTCGGCACTTTGTAGAAAAGCGAACTAAGCCGCCGGCGTCTCGTATAAAAATATTTTGATTTTTCGACCTGCTATAATTACAAAAAAATAAACTAATAATTTAGAAGCCCAATTCTGTATATTAAACAACTTGACCCTTCCTCATACACCTGAAAGAAGCATCAGTTGAAGAACTGTGTAAGTCAAAATTCCTGCCTATAATGAATCAATCCATGTTACCATTGGGCAACAGTTTTCCCCACTACCACACTTCTTAGTTTCGCAATTGCATCTCAAAGATGTACAGTTTGATGTATTCATGTGTGCTTTTGCTTCGGCTGACCACTTATTTCCGGTGATGTACTGCAATAACTTGGGCAGAAAAGATAAAAAGAAGTATGATAATCACTTACTGAAATCATATATATATATATATATATATATATATATATATATATATATATATATATATATATATATATATATATAAACAAAGATTTCAAAAGGAAAAATCTAAAATGCAAAGGATCAAATCGCAAATAAAAGAGGAAGTTTTATAGCAGAAGAAAACGACGAAAATGACCGGAATTACATTCACGATATTTATGAAATTTTATTATCGAATATGAACCTCAAAGCTCCGCTTGCGCCTTGTGTAATCGACGTCATTATGGATATACAAGATTTGCTGCCCATTTGCTCGCAAGACAGTATTAATTTCATTTTCCCACCTCATAAGACTGTGTAGCTGCGACACTTTCTTCATCTGTGACCACTGTTGTTCATGACGTACTACAACTGAAAGTGCTCTTTCCCGATCATAAAATTCTTTTATCTGGAAATACAATTCAATAACGCTCATCAGTCACCAACTAATTATAATATGTAAAAAATTAATCATACCTTAACTATGAAGTTCATTAGTTTACTCTTTTAAACGGTTTTAATATCAAACTTTCAAGGTATCGATCAACATTACTTACCGCTTCGGACATATTCCCAAATGTATCTCGAGTTTGCCACGTGCTTTGTTTATAAGGCCATCCAAGCCATTTGATATAATAATGCCATGAGCCATTCTGAAGCAAGTCAAAGTTATGCCAACGTCATATTTGACTCAAAATATTTTTTAACGGTAAAATAATCAGGTAATGAAGAATATGATGCAGCAAGCATCTTAAAGCAAAAAATCTACAACAAATGCTAAAATTTTTAGAAACCACCTTCATTCTTTTCCTGGCGAGGATACGTTCCACTTCATACATTCCGTTTGCATCTCTTCCAACATCTTCCACTGGTTCCTGCTCTTCATCAGAACTTTCATCTCCTACTATTCGAGGTGTTATTGATAATGACGAGCACTTATCCGACATTAGTCCGAAATTCTGAATTATGTAGAAATAGAATTGCAATACCGATACAGCGTAGTTGATTGCCTCTATAAAATATAAAAGTTCGAGAGCTAAAAGACAAGCAGTAGTTCACAGGAAACAAACCAAACTGTGAGGGTTCAACTCATTGGCAGAAGTGATTTCACATTTTGCATTGGAAGAATCCTTTACAAAAACCGTCGGTGATAAACATTTCTGTCTATGGTTGCAAGAAGTCAAACAACACAAACGTTGATCTTTTTCTGATCTTTTTCTTGATCTTTTTTTTTAATTTTTGATCTAAACAACACGTTGATCTTTTTCTCTTTCTGTAAGGTTGCAACAATAACCTTTTCTGCCGGTTTTTCGGTTTCATTTGCTTGGATTCCTCAAGAGCTCGTTCATTCTGCATAATGTGTGACGGTGAAGATCCTTTTCTGGAAGAACCCTTTTGCACTGCTTTAGAAACAATTCTGCTGCAATAATCCTCATCAACAATGCATTCATATTTTTGATTTAGACTTGATCCATTAATCATCGGTGATTTTAAGCGTTGTCTGTTATTGCTTCGCTCAATTAATTCAGGTTTCTGCATTCCTTTGATTGCTTTCGATTCCATTATATGCTCCAAAACAACAGTAAAATTGGTGATTCCAAATCTTTCAAGGTATTCAGTACAGTTATTTTCTTGAACCGGTGATTTTGAGCAAGGAACGTTTTTAACCCGTGTGCGCCTTGGATTTGCAACGGTTGCTTTACTAGCTTCTAATGTATTTATGAATGACATCTGTTCTGTTCGTGGATGCTGAAAGCGATTAGGATTATCTGGTGGTACTTTTATTCTTTGATGAGCTTTCTGCAGCAATTTTTCATTATTTTGATTCAATATAACAGCACAGAATAAGTTTGATTTACATCTCGCAATCTGGCCAACCTATGAAAAGAATTCCCTTCCCTACTGTAAGTAGGGGTGAAATTAAGTTAAATTTTTAAGTTTCACTCTAAATTAACAACTCCCAAATGAAAATTGATCAAATTAGAAAGCAATTTCTTGTATGAAAATATGGACAATGGACAGATCAAATTCAGATTATTAGCTAATTCAAGAATGATTAATAATTACCACTTTTCTAGTGTTTCTCTGGGGACAAATTGTTTTAATAGATGAGTGTTGCAAGTTTTCAGATGTGCCCACGTTTTCCATTGTTTTTTCGCTGAAAACCAGATGGTATTCCTATAGATATGATACGAGTCAGGTGAGATTAGAATGAATTACTAAACCTCTTCCAGCAGTAAGCAGTAACAAGCATATGACAAATAGCAGTAAGCAGTAACAAGCATATGAAATTGGAAAAAAAAATGTAGCAATTCAATCAGTTTTCAATAGCAGAAAAAATTACGCAGTTTATGGAAAAATTTTAGACAGTAAGTAAATACGTTTTAGCACTATATTAGAGTAAAGCACAATACGTACGTATAGTGCTACAAAGATCTATAATTGATGAGCACATAGGGGGAGAACGAACAATAAGACAGTATAGCTACATTCCAACAGCACTGTTCGCTAGTAAGTTTCAACTTAGCACTAAACAATCTGCCAATTCGACATTCGGTTGACATGATACTGTTAGTCTGTGAAAGCACCATGAAAAAACAAATAAAACCTCTCATGTTGCTCTCTCTCTCTCATGTATGTTCGCATCCTTCATGCACGTCACATCTCACACGTACGCCATGCTAAAAGTGTCTAAAATTGCTCCAAATACACATCTCAAAATGACCCGCCTGCGCCGTTTTGAAAATTAAGATCTCACGCCTGATTGACTTTACGCCGGATAGTGCAGGTGTGCGATCTGCAAAGAACTTCTACAGGACAACCTTACCTACCTGATGCTTGAAACAAATACTGTTGATCTAGTAAATTACGTAAAGTTTAAAAAGGCAGCAAAGTTTATGTTTTCTTTAAAATAGCAAATTTACCATTGTAAAACTGCTCTAAAATGACGTGAATATCTGAAAATGGAATTCGAGTTTTCTAGAAAATAAAAAGAAAATATTAGGATTTCCATCACTTATAAAAAATCCTTTCAATTGCTGCCACACCTTTTCAACTCCAAATTACAGGAATTGTTCTGATGATCGTGCAAAATTTATGAATTCTTATCAGTCACTTTAAATGTGTTTAGATTTGAAAGCCTTT
This sequence comes from Litomosoides brasiliensis, assembly GCA_013365375.1. NCBI lineage: Eukaryota > Metazoa > Nematoda > Chromadorea > Rhabditida > Onchocercidae > Litomosoides > Litomosoides brasiliensis. Next base: position 21,839 of record JABVXW010000476.1, on the reverse strand, counting down.
GAAACATTCAAATAGTACGTGACATATGTTTTCCTTTTTGTTTATTCTTCCGACAAAAATCGTACGTCGTTCCCGAATTTATTTCCATATAAATAATAAATTGTGGCGCAGTGAGATTTCTGATAAAAGAATTTCTGATAAAAGAATCATGTTTAATTAATAATAATTTTTTCAAACATTTTCAAATGTTCATAGTCTAAGAATTAATAAAGTAGTCGAATTCATATTCGAACACACTGATTTACGTTCAAAAAGAGATCCTTTTTAAACCTTTGGAGTTTCGTATTCTTTTCAAATTTAATTAAAATTTCACATATTTTACCGATCTATAACAAAAGACTGGCGACTATGCATTATTAGACAAGCCTCAATCCAAAGTTCTCTTATCAGTATATTTCATGAGCAGTAGCATGCGAAGAGAATGCAACATCGAAATATGGAGGGACTAGAGGTTGGTGGTTATGGTTAGGCGGGTATTGTATGTGTGGGGTGATGAGGTACGGTATTTTCTGAAGTGAAAAAGTTGTTAGAATTTACGACATATCATGCAATTAAAGAACATGAAAGGAATATATGGTTTCTTACAGTTTTTCTGGAATAAAGAGATTGTTAAGATTTGCAAGATTCTAGAAAAGATCAAAGGAATATATAGTATTATTTGAGAAGGTGATGAGAAATAGTTCAGAAAGCGAGAAATAGAATAAGGAAATGTTTAAATACGCACTGAATAAAACATGTTAAATATCTATTGAATAAAGCATAATATGGTAAAGATTGAGAGTAATGAAAGCTCGAGTAAGAAGTTGGGATGATTACAAGTTATTGGCAATAAGTTAGTTGAAGTAATATATTTTTTGAAGATCATTTTTAGGCACTTTTAGACGAATACATGAAATGCTATGAAATCTTTTGTTTTAATGAAACTCTTCATGTCTTTTGGAATTAAGATTTGTGCAAAAAAAGTTGTTTGCCAGTTGTTGTGCAAAAGTCATATAAATTTCATTTAAAAAGTTAGAAAAACTAAAACTATGCATTATTTCCTTTAATTTTTTTAGTTCCAACCATTCACTGCAGCTTGTAATAGCTTGAACGAAATTTTCCTTTCTCTCTTGCTTCCCATATTTATTTATACTTATTGCTGAGTGGGAGTCTTACTAAGATATTATAGATTTTATAATCATCATGGACTTTTCATTTTACAGAAAATGTGGATAATGAGAAATATTCGGACAATTTTTCATCAACTACCACTATGCAGGACAAGTGTGGCGTGCTTTCATATAACATCTTTAACCAGATGGCAAAGTGAATAAATCTTAGATTTGATATTCTATCATAGATGTGAATGTAATTTCCAGTAATGCAGGTGTCACCTTTCCTCATTATTATGAAATGGACTAGGTAACATATTAAAATGGATTATTACATCGCCTTTGATGGTTTTTTGATTTGTGGAAGAAGGGAGAGTGAGAAGGGTCAGAAATAACTAGGATGTTCTTTTTTCCTTTGTTTCATTTATGTGAATAAGATATTAACATTTAGACTTCGAGAACGAAAGACATTTCGAGCCCGGTGAAGATATTTTGAAGCGAGTGTGGTGTGCTTTGAAGTATGATATAAAACGATGGAAAAGGCGCTGGAAAGAGGTAAGATTAAATTACTTTTAGCAATGCTTTTTCTTTTGTTATTTTAGGCAATTTTTCGGTTTGTACTACTAAAAGTGCCAACATAGTTTAATTTTTATGATAACAATATTCTTTTTGCTCATATTTTTCTAGGCTTTTTTATCTTAATTTCATTTAATATATTCTTTTAATAAAATGAACCGCAACAGTTTGTCTAACAACCGAAATTCTGATTGTAAGTTTTTACCGAATTTTGGCACGTTTCCTAAATTACACTACATACATTTTAGGCCAAAATGGATCCGTATCAGAGGAACAATCCCATTGCACACATTAAAAAACAAACAATGGATCTTGAGTTGTTCCCATTCGAAACTCAAGTAATGTAATTCAATGCTAATTATGGCTGTCACTTTCATTGCCTTCATAACATTTACTTTGCTTTCAAATATTTTTCTGAATTTTTTTTGGTCTTATTCGACGTCATAGTGTTTTGATTCGGTAGAACTGCAGTTGATGAAACTGATGGATCTCATTTCTTAAATATGCTGCTGTATTAAGGTCTTAAGAGATTGTTCGTCCTCAGCTACAGGGAAGAGTACTCATATACACATACAGGTCATAAGCGAAAGGTTTTTTAGGTATTAATTATTGGAGGCGGCTTGATAGGATCGTCTGTTGCATATTGGTTAAAGCAGTCATTTCGTGACGAAGACTACAAAGTGGTAGTTGTGGAAAATAACGATAAGGCAACACTTTTCAAACTTTCATTTTTTATCGATTCCTTTAGCTTTTCAGATGTAGTTTGAAGGTGAATATTTTCCATATTTTGTAAAGTTTTTAGCATTTTGATTTAGGGAATTGTGATGCATAATTGATATAGTGAGACCAAAAACCAGTTTACCTTTTTTGAGTGTGTGGAAGTTAACTCTGGAAATTAGAGAACATGAAAGTTGAAAAGTCGATTCTTATCTGGTTTTTTTTATTTCTTTTAAATTAATGTTCAAGTTGCAGTTTGCACAATGTGCTTCGATGTTAACATGCGGTGGTCTCTCACAACAGTTTTCAATTCCAGAGCACGTTACTATGTCAGCCTTCGCCGCTGAATATCTTCGTCATGCTGGCGAGCATCTGCGTATTTTAGGTAAATCTCTACTCTCTTACTTACGGTTGCAATTAATTGTTGAATTAATTAGGTGTTTTTTTATTGTTAGTTCTTTTGAAATCGAGCAGTGCTTTTCGATACATGATGTTTTCAGACAACGATCCTCCTGATGTACATTTTTTACCTATGGGTTTCATGTATTTGGCTCGCACACCCGAAGAAGTGAATCGATTGAAGCGAAATTGGAAAGTGCAAACGTTGGTATAACTGTAATTTAATTAAAATTTTCGAAATTTTCTTCTAATTGTAATTAATCGATCAAAGCTTACTTAGTAATATTAGTATAGACCCTTTCCATACCCATTTAAATACACAGCCTTCCTCTCTGGTTTGTGTTACCTTCATTTTTGAATTTCAGATAGAGGGATACTGAAGTTATTTAATTTTTTTGAAGGCAAAAATTTGGGACTGAGTTTGAGAGATCATGACTAAATCACTAGAGAAGCATGACACAGCGTAGCAATTCAGCAAATTATATTCACTTACCTGCATTCCAGTATCTAGTATAGAAAAAACTCGCAAAAGTATTAATGAATTTTTCAGGCGAAATGGAGCCCGAATTGATTTGCTGAACCGTGATCAATTACACGCGAGATTTGGATTCATGAATTTTGATGATGTATTGCTTGGCTCATACGGTAAAAATGCTTTTATTGGTTCGTTATGGTATGGAACAAAATAGAACTGAGATGGAAATAATGTGTGATATTTTGTAGGTTTAGAAAATGAAGGTACAATCGACTCCTGGCAATTACTATCAGCCATGAGGGAAAAGAATCTCACTTTGGGTGTACAGTATATTAAAGGAGAAGTAGAAGGTATGAAACATACTTTATAGCTTTGTTTGTTCGTGTTTTCAGTATGTATATACTGAAACATGAAATATATATCATTATTCTGTATAGCGGACAACCTGTGAAATGTTTCAAATGGGAAATAGCCAAAGTTCTGCGAAGATGTCAATGCCATCTATTTTTAATAGAACTAAAATAAGGCATTGTCATGTTTACAATTACTTATTGATTCGGAACACGCTATACTGACCAACTGAACTTACTAATCATACCGAAATTAGGGTATTTTCTTAAATATCTTATATAATCTAATTGTTATATGCACTGCTTAAACTATTGTACTGATTGTTTTGTTGCATTGCGTTTTTTCTTTCGCATTAGTAGGATATATGAAAAAGTAATTAACACTCTTTTTGTTTTGTTCCTGTTGTAAAAGGCCTAATTTAGTGAAAGAAGGGCAAAAGTGAAATTTGACTTTATGATAGTCCGAACGATTTCTTAATGGGTGTTTTGCGTCTCCAGGTTTTTATTTTGGCCCAAGATATGGTACCACAGAAATACATGGTGTCACAGATGATGCTGACGAAGCAATTTGGCGCAACATGAATATTCGTGGAGCTTATGTAGGCGTTTAACTTTGTTCTGCGGGTTTTCTATTTATATTCTTTATGTGGTTTTTCTACAATAAAATCAACGCATATATTTATAGGTTCGACCGCAAATGACGGATGCTTCTGCTAGGATCATACGATCTAGTCAAATTGTTGTTGCTGCTGGTGCTTGGTCAGGTCGTATTGCCGAAATGGCAAGAATTGGTTAGGCATTTGTTTTGTTTGTAATATTTTCAGTTGGATGTTTCGAAGTCGGAAAGGATTTTAAACTGTAATTTAAAACAAAACTTTGAACTTTTAGGAAAGGGACAAGATTTGCTGGCTGTAAAGATACCAGTTGTTGCTCGGAAGCGTATGGTCTTTGTTGTACATGCACCTGATGTTCCTGCTTTGGATATGCCAGCTCTTGTTGATCCCAGTGGTGTTTATTGTCTGATGGAAGAAATTGGTAACACATTTATTTGTGGAAAAATCCCCAGTAAGGTGAGCCTAACACTTGCAGCCACTAATTCTGGTGTATTGAGGAAAATATAAGCTTCCAGTGGTTTTTTTTTATTTATCCCTTTTATTTCTTGTATTTACGATTATAATTTTATAGGAAGAAGATGAGAAAATTGACCACTCGAATCTGGAAGTAGATTATGACTACTTTTATAATAATATTTGGCCAATTTTAGTGAAACGTGTTCCAACATTTAGAAATTTGAAAGTAAGTTTTGTCGAGGCCACATTTCTGATCCTTTTGTTGATGGACTACTAGACTATTTATCAAAGCGAAACTTCAATGTTGATATAGAGTTTTATACCTCTTTTTAAATGTAAAAACATCTATTTTCTTTTATGTCGGCTACCATTTAATGAAGAGTATTAAGATGTTTATGTCGTCTATTCTCTTTATTGTGATATAGATGAATTTTGTAGTCGATTAAAGCAGCCTTTTCTAGATCTTTGTAAATCAACTTAAAAAAGGTGCATGAAATATGTACTTTACATTGGAAATAGCAAGTGACATGCTATTTAAATTTGATTGGTTTATGTGGTTTTGCTTTTTAAAGGAATTTTCAGATTAAGAATGCGTGGGCAGGTTATGAAGATGTGAATATATTTGATAACTCTCCAATTATCGGAGAACATTTGCTTTTTCGAAATTTGCATTTTCTATGCGGATTTGGGAATCGAGGGATGCAGCATGCCTTAGCTGTTGGACGAAGTTATGCTGAGAAATTACTAGAAGGCGCATACTTATCATTAAATTTGCGGAAATTTGATATGAGACGATTGGTGAAGATGGAAAAATTAGAGGAAGAGTACGGGTAATTGTAATGATGTCTCATGTGCAGCAGTGTAGTTGTCAATCTTTTTTTCTTTTGTTTGTATTCTATATTGTTAGTTTTATTTTTGATGTTCAGCAGTTTTTGTTTTATGTGGCCTAACCCCCAAATAAATATTAATGTTTGCTTCATCAATCTTCTGTAGAATATTCAGCATAATTCCCAATTCTTCATGGATGATGTTGATTGATTGACCTGGTGGTTAACATCTGTTATTATACCTAGTGATAAAAATTGTTTGTTTTGTAGAAAGTATTAACTTGAAATAAATAAATATCTTCTAAGAACATGTTCACTATGCATCTATTGAGAGGAGTGGTTCTTCTTGGTTTATACCGTTGCTCAAATAATGCAAATTCATGCTTATTTGCCAAGGATGATGTTTTGTGATCAAACACTGAATAGAGCTGATTTAAAGCATGTTTTCAAGCTTACTGCACTTTATCATTATCTTTGTTATATTTTGCATAAAATTCGTATATATATATATATATTGGATTAACCTACAATTTTCGATGTCTTCATCTAATGAACCGGAAAAGAAACGTAGTAGATCGGATGATAGCGATCACATTGAAGAAGAGGAGGAATCGATGAAGGAATTGCCAAAGGGATGGGAGAAACGGATGAGTCGCTCAAATAGTTTGTTTAACTGTTTAACACTTCTTTTAAGATTACATTTCTGATTACTTTATTATTTGAAAGTAGAGAAGTCGAGGATGTGTTTAACTCTGGAGTTTCTTCTGTTTGTAATAGATTCACTTGTGAAATCTTTTCAGACAGGTTTTACTATTTTAATGTATACACTGGTCGCAGTCAGTGGGAGAGACCCACAAAACCAGCTGATCCAGCTCAAGCAAGTTTAAATGAAGTATGTTTCGAAAGTTTTTTTTTAAACTAATTCTTTTGCATTTATTCAAATCGTTTAGGTTAATACTTTGTTTACCAATAACATATTTGCTTCGAGCAGAATTTTGCTTAAAAATGAATGGAAAGTGCGTTTTAAGTCGTTACTTAAGTTTTTGGCTTATCATTTTCATTTGCGTTAAGTACAATATGTTGATAAGTTATTAATTTGCATTATTTGTAGGTGCACTGTGCACATTTATTAGTAAAACATAGTGGTTCGAGACGCCCTTCGTCGTGGCGCTCAGATGTTATTACGCGATCAAAGGAGGACGCAAGGAAGATTTTAACTGGTTTGACTCAGTTCCTCAGTTCCTAGTATTTTTTTCCTTGAAGAAGGGAGGAGAATTGGCCTTTTATTGTAATTTTTAAAAAATCCAACATATCTGATATCCCGCATAGTTGTGCTCACAGAAGTGTAGGCTTTGGGTCGGACTTTACTCATGATCTTTCCAAAGCACTCCGTTATTCGAGCCTTTTACAAGTTAGACGTTGGATGAGTAAATGACGGTGACAATAGATTAATTTTTTATCCATTACCTGTTTTACTTGTTAATTATTTTCTCACTTTTTTCTGGTTGATTTACTCCACATGGACAATCTTCCCCTAGCAAATATGAAGTTTTTCAGGTTATAGAAAACAAATTGAAGAGGCATCTGATAAAAAATCGAAATTGAGGGAGTTAGCTAAAGAATTTAGCGATTGCTCCTCAGCAAAGCGGGGTGGTGATCTGGGATTTTTCAAACGACGACAAATGCAAAAGTCTTTCGAAGATGCCGCTTTTGCTCTTGGGGTAACTTTCGCTTCATTTATAACAAATTCTAAACTTATCGTTTATAATAATGCAATCTTTAAAGATGCGAACATGAGCGAGATGCAGAAATATATTATGATATTACCATATATAAACCCATTTTTGTCCTCTATTTCAAAACAAAGTTAAGAAATATGAAATCGCATGTTTGATTTCTTCTCTTAAAAATGCTTTGCGGATTTTATTACATTCTTACTGGCTGCTAGATGTGGGTGCTGGCCGCGATTTATACGGAACTGTAAATCGAATATTCCGGATAAGGAAACTAATATCAAATTTTTTCAGGTTGGGCAGTTGAGCGAGATAGTTGATACTGATTCGGGCTTACATCTTATTTATCGAATTGCATGATAAAGGATCTCTCTTTTTATCGCATATTGCAGTCTTCTCAGCTTCTGTGAATTTAAAGCTTGTGCAGGTTTTAACTTTGTATTGCAATTGTATTTGTATCCTGTTTTTTCGCTGTTTATTGCTCTCTTTCTCTCACTTCGTTCACTTTTATTTCGTCTTTTTGCTTTCTAGAACTATAGAATGCGTAATTTTAACTTTGTTTATTGGATAATGAAATTAAACAATTAAGCTCACTAAATTTATTATCATAATGACTCATTAGCAATGTCTGTTACTGATTCAATTAAATGCTGTCGTAAAAAACTCAAATTCAACAGCATGTGCGGTATTTTCTGAAAATACTTCATTTTTGGTTGTTCAATAGTTTAATAGTTTTATTGCCAAAATAGCTTGTTATTGAATTTGTTTAGGTCCTTACTAATATTTTTGCTATTTTTATTCTTAATAAATCACGATCAAGGAGAAAGAAGCTAGAAAAGTGCGAATAGGGAGTTGATAATGTTATAATTTATGAATAAAGTATCGACCGATTAGAAGATGAGCAATATATTGAGATCGATGTTCAGTTGCTAGAAATTTATATTTTTTCATTGATTTACAGATGCTTTCTTCCATGACGAATTTGCAAAATTTGTATAATTCAAGATGGGTCTATAAATTTATTAGCAATTCTGTTAATTTTTATTTGTATTCCTGTTGAAAAGCAGTAAAATAATTTCAAATCAGTTTGGTAGTTCATGAATGCAAAGAGTTTCATAAATTGTCGGCATGATCTGCTTACGTCCAATATTGTTTTACGTAAATATAACTAATATTCTATTGATATGTCTGACTAAAAGTGTAGGGGAAGTGAAAGGTAGAATGAGAATTATATCCTCGTAGAAGAATGGGATATATATTACCTTACGGAACGGTATAACAAATAGCAAAAGTTTTTGTGTGCGTTCATCAATATTCATATTAAACGTGAGCAACCAAGAAGTGGTTTCACTAGAAGTTACCATAATTTTGTCGGTAAACATCCTTAGCATTTTTTAGAGTAGCCAATATTTCGAAATTGATACTTTTTACATTATTCCTAATCGGTTATAGTTCATTTCAAAATTTGCATTTCATGAATTTTTGTTTTTTCTTTCATAACTGTAAGCTGGTAACAACAGACTTGGTGTACGTTGTATTTTGTTTCTTTTTTATCGTATTTTTTTAAGTTAAAGATAAGAAGTGGTGAACAATCAGGTAATCGAATCAAACATAGAAGGAAATTAAAAAGAAACTATGCCAGTACCCCAATATCAAGGCGTTGCTGGACAACCACAAATTTCGTGTTGGCAAAAAATGAAAATGGGTCTACTTATGGGAGTCTTCATTGGTTGTGCATCAGGTGCTATTATCGGAACTGCTACCGCACTCGGGTTAGTTTTAAATTTTATTTCATCTTCTAATACTACATTTCTTTTTCCATGACATCGTGTGTTGACTTCTTTTGGCCGTAACTCGACCATAGTTTGATTATATGTATTTAAGCAATACCAATGTCATCCCATAAGTGATATCAGTTCCCATTTATTTCTTGAAATAGACAACATTTTATTTTCTTTATCATTCATATTTTATTGTAGTTACAGTGGTGTGTTATTCTGAGAAAGATTTATCGAATACCAACTGTTTTTCAGCATGGGCTTACGAGGACGAACGATGATGGCGCAGGTTGGTCGATACTCTACAAAAATGGGTGGTTCATTTGCAGTATTTATGACGGTTGCACAAGGATTACGCTGTTGACAAATTGCGCTTCCGTTAAAGAATCAAATCGATAGCATTAACTGATGTAAGCAATTTGCGAAGAATTTTGACAGTTTCTTACTACTGCTGTGTCACAAAAGGAGCATCTTTAGAATACTTTGCTCCATAATTGGAATCCATTTTTCAATCCGGTTTTGATTATTGTTATTTTATTAGGAGCCTTTTTGACTGCTTTTTAGTATTCCTATTGTTGAAACACTCAAAGGTATATACTGATTCAAATACAATTATCAGTAGTATAAATGATAAATTATATTTTTTCATTTTTTCTGCTTCCAAAAGTAATTTAAATTTGTCATTCTTTTGGACAAAATTTCTGCACTCAAATACGTTTGTGATTCTTTTGAAAAATTTTCTATATAGTTTTATTGCGTAAGCTATAAATTTTCTATTCAACAAAGCGTTTGTGAAAAATCATTTGCGTTTAATTATGCTTTTTTTATGTTTCATCTTAAACTAAAATGTTAGTGGATGAAGTGTTCGTTCGTGCATTTTTCCTTTCGTTGCTTGCTTTTATCACAGCTCATATAAATATTTCAATTTCATACTGGATTTCACAGATGATCAGTGATATATTGATTCAACTTCAGATGGCATTTCTAATTTTTAATGTACTGTGACTAAAGTGCTGCTCAAATAGGCCCTCTTTTAAAGAATGAGCCAATTGCGGGAAAGTTGTGTGTAGTTACAGTAGTTTTGTATTTTTTTCAGTCGAGTTTTCTGAAGTTTTTACTGCTTTGAATTTCTATGATAACATTTATCGCCGTTCGACATAAAAAATTTACTGAAAATTAAATTTTTTTCATTTCGCCTCATAATGAATTCACAGTACATTTTCAATACTTGATAATTTTAATGAGGGTTTTCTTTTGAAGATTCTTGTATATTTTCCTTATCCAAATTTTTATTTATAATGGTATTTACACGTGAGATTTTATTCATTTTCATATTTTATAGAAATATGAAAAAAATTATCAGAATATGAGCGAATGCAGGAAAAATGAAGGATATGTATGGAAGACAATATCACACACCATGATTACTTGATCCATCCATTAATTAAACAGCATTAAGTGAATTGGTTCTTATCAACAGCTAAGGTCATGAAGGTTCTTGTAGAGCTGTTATATATGACCTGTTACTGTTAATTAAGATTTCCTTATATGTCTGACCTAATACTGTTAGTTATAATTTTCATCATATTTTATAGTGTTTTACCACATGATTAAATTCACAATTTCATTTATCACAATATACTACATTACATTACCAAAGACAAATGTTACATTTGAAAATGGCACTGTAAAGTTGATTGGCTTCAATAATTTGTGAATTATATAATTAAGAAGTTAAAATTACATTTTCTGTAATGCTCTTATATCTATCATTTCAAAATAGTTAAAAATATTTGTAGTTTTCGGAATTATATCGAGATATTCCATAGCATTTCCAGTTTCCGGTGTATTTTATCACTTTTCAACTGCTTAATATTATTTTTGGGGTAACAGACAGACTGCCTGCACACTGTTGTTAGGTGGTCAAATATTTTCAAATTTTTTTTAAATATTTAAATATTGGAAGATTCTTTAGTTTTTTTCATTTAAGTTTAAATTGCAAAAAAATAAAATGAAACTTTGCAGTTTTCATATTTTGGTACATTTTCACGTGCAAAAAAAATTGCCTTAGCGCAGAAGATCGTACAGAAATAGAATTTCCATTTTAACAGAATAGAATTTCCATTTTAGAATTTCACAGAATAGAATTTCCATTTTAAAAAGCATGCAAAATCTTTTCTACCCATAAATATTCTTGAATTTCATGAATATTATAATACACTGTCATTTATCGCTTCACGTTTACGTTAAACGCTTTACATTACGTTTACTTTACATTACTTCTTTCCTTCTTTCCCCGTCGGTATTTTTAATATTTATCAAAAAACTGAAAAAAAAATGTGTCTTCGATGTTCGTTCAAATTCATTCCACATTGTTACACAAAAAATTTCGCTTATCTTTGTCAGAAATAGGATTTCGTAAATGATCGGATTATCATTACTTGTTCGCTTGTATTTGTATTCTTAAAATTACTTCCTTTCCTTTTAAATTTTTAATTCTCACTAGCAGTAGCAATTTTATTTTTTAAGTATTCCACGTACAACTTAAAAATGCTCATTCTAAAAAAGTAATATTTATTTTAACGTTTAGTTTGTTCACTGTAAAACTTTTCAGAGAGTTGTATTTGCAGTTTAACAGAAGGTATCTCAAATTAAATTTTTGTTTTTGTTGTTTGTTTCAAATAATTTTAAAACAGTAAGCAAATGAGAGAAGCGATAAAAATTGGATAATCTTTTTAGGAATGCCGACATTCATGCATCGCTCATCATTACACTGTATGTCTATTTTTAGAATTAAATTTTACAATTAAATTATGCAAATATTATTTGTGATATAAAATAAAAACAAATTAGTTTAATTGTCGTTATTTTTACACTTTTTTTTCTCTCTAAAGGTTGACGATTGTTTTTTTTTTCTTTTTTTTTACTTTCGGATTGAATATTTCCACAGTAAAAATGTTCCGACGATTGAAGCAAAATGTTATGGTAAAGTTGGATATGGCAAAGCAAACAGAGTTCGTTTAGCTGTGTTTTCTTTAAAATCGTTTTTAACCATTCAAAATTTCTTATCGGAAAATCCGTTTTTTCGACATAATTCAAAGTTAGCTAGCATTGTTAGTAATTTAATTCTAATTTAAGTATTCCAGTATGTTTATCGTATTATTGCAGTAACTAAATAATACATTATCAGAGAAGCATCGAAAATTTCCTAATTCATTAGTTTTGTTTAAAAAATAGAAAATAATCAATGAATAAATGTAAAAATAATATGTTTGAAGATATCTGTTTGTTAAATTTCAAAATTCAAAGATATTTACCTAATAAATGACTAACTTCTTTCTTTTCCTTAATTTTATCAAACCTAATTATCATTGTTGTTGAATTAATCTAACATTAAAGGCATTTGATACGTGAAATCCTTACCAATAACGTTAAATTCAAAAAGAGATAACAGTATTCGTTTAGGTTTCCAAATGACGTTGCCCGTTCGATTACTTTCTGTGAACAAAGTAAATCGGACGTGGCAGCAATTGCTAAAGCTGTTGAAGCGATGATTTCAAACTTCAAAGCCACCGGTATGACACCTGCTGATTCCATAGCGAATACATGCGCTGGTTTAGCGGCTAAAATAAATGATAAGAAAGTAATAAAACATTTGCTTAATTAGTTTAAAATACCAGGTATAAAAATAGCATTAAATCGTAATTAAAATGTTCGAATTCATTATTTAAATTAAATTTTATCGCTGCAGTTCAGTAAAGTTATGAAAAACGTCGAACAAGCATTGGATGAAATTGCAAAAACGGAACGTTCAACTGCTCAACGAGTATGTATGCATAGAAAATTTTGCATGGAAAAAAAATCATTTAAAATTTAGCTCATTAAATCATAATTAATTCTTTAAATTTCAATTCATCATAATTACTTTAATTACTATGGCACAGTACTAATCTATTTCGCAATAATATTACGTGTCAAATAATTTATTTAAAATTTAAAAAGTAAAAACATTATATACAAATAAATTTGTCATAATTGAAAACTAGTTAATACACAGATAGCACATTTTAGGTGGAATTAAAATTTTTTGATTCCTGGTCAAAAGTATGGCTTCAAGAAAATTTAAAAATTTATCTCGACGATATTAATCAGTTAAAAAAGCGACGTCTTGACAAGGATGGATTAGCTCAAACAGCTAACAAGTAAATTTCATATTATGCATTCACCTGTTTAACAACATTAAATTAATTAACAATTAATAATTAGCAGCATCAAATTACTTTCTCTATTATTTTTTCCACATTAATTAATCGACAATTTCACATAAGTAAATTACAATTTAGCATTTTGAAAATTTTTTAGACATCCCGACGATGAAGCTAAAAAACAGAAAAGTAAGGAAGCTAATGTACAGTACGAGGAACAGTTGACTAAAGTTCGACAAAATATTCAACAATTCCCAGCACATTATAAGAAAACGGCGGAAACTGTACGAGAATTAATGAGTATAATTGGAAATCATCATGACAAATGCGCCAATATGATAACTGACCACTTAAAGAATGCTAAAAATTCATAAATTTTTTTTTAAAAAATTAAAAAAAGAATTTTAATTGATCATTTACACTTAACAATTCTGATTTCTGTAATTGAAATTCACACAATCTGAATGAAATATGAACTGACAATCTTATCAGCGCAACTAATGGAATGTATGAAATATTAGCATTACAAAATGGATAATGCTTGCTGAGCATGAAAAAGTTGATAAAATCAATTCGTTAAATTTGTCAAATAACATTTAAATATTTGAAGCAAATTTGAAAATATATTTTGATATTTTTGCAAATGTTTGAATGAATTAAAAATTGATTTTTTTAAATGAATGAACTAAGCAATGTGTTGAATTAATGTGCTAAAACAGAGTTATTGTTGTTTGATCAAAGTGATTGCTCAGATATTTTCAAAAACAAAAAAACAGTTTTTGTGTAATTTTGAAATTAAACATTTTTTCTTCCAAGTTTGATCACTGTGATTTTTAATTGATAGTTGGAAATTATCAAAATTATCAGTAGTTGAAAATTATCAGTATAGCAATCAAGTGGAAACAAGGTAAAAGCTTTAAAAACGTGATGATGATAATGAGTAGTTTAATTTTTACTAAGAAAGTAATAGAAATTCATTTAATCAAAATACGTTCACGTGGTACACGTTTCATTCATTATAAATAACTAATTTTTCTTTTCTTCTGTTTACTTCCTGAACATTTTAAAACTTACAATATCATTTTCATAACCGATTGTGACGTTTGCATCGATATGTTTATTTTTACTTTGTACAAAACATTTCAACAGTTTTCAAGTTTAAATTTTATAAAATTGCTATGTTCAGGATTTTAACTATTAGTTTTCAAATAAGTATTGGGAAAGGAAAATATGTGTAAGGTGAAAATTTCAACGAGTTCTTCACTGTCATAAACAAGCGTACGGCTATCCCGTCATTCCTCCTTCCTTTAACAGTTTAAAATTACATCATTTCATAGATATAGTAATTTCGAAAAATATTTTTACAAAAAAAAAATTGCTTAATTATCACATAGCGATTTTATCGGAGCAATCACAAATGTAAAATCTAAGAAAAACATTTCAAACATTAAAATTAAAATTTTTATTATTAAATTATTTCTCACTCATTACAACTAACTTAAATTATTTAAAAATAAATTAAAACTTTTTATAATGAAATTACATTATTGGAAAAAAATTGATCAAAACTGTACGAAATAGCTAATTGTAATGAATTCAGCAACGGTTGAACGATGCCGACTTTCCCTCTTCATTTTTGATAAATTTAATTTATTAACGAAAAAAAATTTTGACATTTTATCATTGCATAACTTTGATCGTACGAGAAAGATATCTTAATGCTCTCACAGTAAGAGATAATTTAATTTTTAACTTCTCAGATGTGAAATTTAAATTTTTGATTTTTTTAAAACTTTAACAGAAGTAATATCAAATTAGGCATTGTTTTAGTGTGTTCGAAACAGAAAGAGCAATGAGGTCGTCGATAGGCCACATTTCAAATCAAGCCTGGAGCAACGGTTAAATGGCCTGAGGGCTCATTCACTCTGCTGCGATATGACAATTTTAGCAAAAAATGCTGAAGGAAAATTGAAATAGATTTTACGAAGGTGATGAATTAAATGGTTTCCATGGTTTATGATTTGTATTATTTAATTAATTTATTAAAAATTACAATTCAAAACGATATGAAATTATTGTCACAGATAACTTATAATCAAACGAACGATTACTTTGCACGGAAATATCTAAAAATTTTAAAATGACAACAAATATTATAAAGTTTTTGAAATATGAAATAAAGCATAATTTTCACTTACGCCATAATTTTCAAATTCATTTGCGTTTGTTTGACTAGAAGGTGCAATTGTTTGAGTAAGCAATTTCTGTTAAATTGTTTAAATAGCTAAATGACTTTAAGCATTGCATAATTATCAGTGTACTATCAGGTTGTGACGGATGAAGACGTGCTATGCGAGTGATCGAAACCTGATTTCGTCCATCTCACCATATATTAAGCTCAAACGATTGAATGAGGTGGAAAATAGAAAGTTAAGAAATTCATTAAATAGCAAGTTTGTTTTATTTGCTAAATATTTAATTTAATTCCTTTCAAATAAACATATTTGCAGTTTAGTCAATCTTTGAAATATTTCAACATTTTCAATGTAAGTTTTGTTTTATATAATGTTTGTGTGGCAAAATGATACTCACTCACTGATAATGATAATGGATAGATTACTCCTGCTGACTATCATCATCTCAAGCCGTAATTTTAATTTAAATTTAGTAATTTCTTTTTTGATGTGAGTACCTCTTGTTAACAGTCAATATTGCTGTGATAGAAAAGGAGAAGAGTGAGTGATACGGTGTGATAACGATCCATTATCATTGATAATTATAATATTTGCAATCTCAGATGACCGAATACAGCAAAAGGACTGTCCATCTATTGGTCGCACTGAGTTTGCTGATTTGTTTGGTAGCCAATGCGACGGAAGTTCAAGCAAGCAACACTGATCGGTGTGAACTTCCTTGTGTTTTGCGCTTTCAAATATTCAAAAAATATTTTAAAAATTTCAACAATCGTTGTTGACGTTCGCTTTAAACGTCTCATTTCATTCATCTCACCTTGAAACTTGCAGTAAAAGTTTAGCTAAATTTAAAATTACATTTCATTGGCTTTTAATTCAAATGTATTCTCAATTTAGTTGCATACTTACTGCTTTTATCTTTTTTCTTTGTTATCTTATCTTTGTTATCACTTAGTAAAGAAAAGTTTACTTTTGTAGATTACGCGTCAAGCGTCAATTTTTTGGCTTCTCAATGAATCCATTCGATTGGCTTCACGGACTGGGCCATTTCATTGGTGGACGTCCTTTTGGTGTTAGGCGAGTTTGGCGTAGACGTTTCAATAGAATTGGCTATGGATGGTAATGATAAGTTCAAAAGGTCATTCCATATAATCATATTTTGTCTAATTGCAGAAAACTAGAAAAAATGTCTGATACTGTCAAGTACTATTTTTTAATTATTTGACAATTTCGTGCTCTGTAATTGTTCAATTCTTTACTGCATAATTCCCAAAAAAAGAGTTTACTCTAATTTAGTGATTTATTTATCAATGATATCAATCACCTTGTGCTTTTATTTTGCATAATATTATCGAAGCTAACATTGACCTCAATAAAATCCATTTCATTATATCATGAAGAATTCTCATTTGACAATTTTTACCTTTCGCTATTATGCTAATTATCATTAATTTAATAAAGGTAAGTTTACAATGCTCTATCCTTTCACCTATTAAACCATAAATAATAATAAATTAGTAATAATTTTAGATGATAATTATATTATTATTTAAACAAATAAATTTAGCACAAAAATTCCAACATTAATGCATTTGCAGTAGACATTGATATTGATAATCTGATAAATCTAATATCACTGATTTTAAATTTCTTTCATTACTCATTGAAAATGACAATTATAGGAAAAATGAGTAGTAGTAGTAGATGAAGTTGTACCTAAAAACTGATAATAATATCATTTAATTTAAAATTTATTCATTCTGCTCAATTAATAGCAGCAAGTGAAATTTCACGGTTGCATGCAACTGCAGTAACGTGCAAAACAGTTTGAATTAAATGATTGCCGCAAAGCTAATCTGTTTATTATACCGTTCTAGCGTAACACATTGTCGATGAAAAAGTAGTATTTCAAGCAATCGTCTTCATCCTCTTCACGTACGCTTAACAGTATTATAATGTTTTTACTTGGGAATACCAGTAGTATTTTCTTGATGAAAACTTTTCATTTGGACAAAAATGATGATCACTTAAATTAAACAATAATAATTCTCTACAACAACAACAACAACTACTACTACTGCTTTGTTCAATTGTTATAATACCGTAAAAGTTAGTGCTTCCATTTGAATGTGCTTCTTTAAATAAATGAAGCTTAGTCTAATTAAATTTAAAAGGAACAAGAACATACGCTGTCTCTGATAATGAAATAAGTCTTAATCCAATGACGTCCGTATTTATTCGGATTGTATATTTCGAACGATTCGACCAGTTCCTGACAGTCTACCTATCAATCTCTTTCTTCCCTGTTCAATCTAATTAAAATATGTTTCTTGTGAAAGTTTTAGCAAATTAAATCAAAGTTAAATTAATAAAATTATTAGTGAATGTGTTTGATCTTTGCATTGTAATTTCAAACGATATCTTCCGGAAATTCATCAGGAATACTACTGATAGTTATCACTCAATACGATACGTATAAACGATGTTTCCAAAAAAAAATATCTTTAAATTCGTAATAATTTTCTGTTATGGAAAATATTATTTAAAAGAATTAATTTTGAAACAAATAAGCATCTTTGCATAAATTGCACTAATTAATTGGTTACGTCACAGTAAGCATTTAAAACATTGTTGATTTATCAAATTCATATATTCTCTGTGTGTGTTTTTTTTGAATATAACTTAAATTAAAGTATAACTTAAATATAACTTAAAATAATTAAAGTATAACTTAAATATAACTTAAATTAAAGTGGTAAATTTAGCCAATGAGAAGATGGAGGAGAAGAAAACGTGCTGCTTTGCGGAAATACAATCGATAATAGCTTTGTCGTTCCGTTCCGCAGGTATTATGCTAACGGAAAGATTACCAATGATAGTAATGCAATGGTAGTAGTTGTTGAATTGAATTGGTTGTTCCGGATAGTGCTTCCTTATCAAATCGAAGATCTGCAAATGTTTACGAAAAAAAGAGAGAGAGAGAGAAAGAGAGAAAGAGTTGTCCGGAAGTTTACTTAGAAGGTTGTTAACGTGCAGCACCGATAAACAAATTATAACGTCAGTTTTTGCAAGGTTTACTGTACCAAACGGTAAAATTGTAGAAATTACGTGCGTTTCATCTGATAAATTAAACTTAAAAAAAATAATTTTTTTTAATTTTAGTTAAAATTACGAAAATGAAATATTTCTGATTGGAATTATTTGAAATTATCACTGTTCAATTCAACGGAACATTTTTGCTACAATTTTTGACTTAAACTGAAGTAGAATTAATTGCTGCTATCAGCCATCAGTAACTGAGCAAAAAATAATCAGGAAACAATACGGAAATAACCATTTTCACGTTCGTATTGCGTAGTAACTGATTTAGAAACGTAATTTTGTGTTATACCATTGTAATAAGTACGACTGTTCGTTTTTACAAATTTGTAATTTCACGAAGATAAGCTGATAAACTGTTAATTGTAATCAAAAGTCTTACATTTAAATTTTAAAAATTTCATTTAACATTTTAGGATATGTGAATGATGAAATAAAAAGTAGGAGGAAAGCTAAATGTAAAGATAATTTAGTAGGAATAATCTAATGAAACATGAGACGAAAGAATATTCAAAATTAGAGTAAACTCTTTTTCAGGTCAATCGATCATCGCTTTTGTAAGGTAACCGATATGTTGCTATAAACAAACAGCAAGGTAAAGATGTTATTAAAATTGTAAAAAGATAAAATTTACCTTAATTAAAGGATTTAATTATCAAAATTTCAACAAAGCAACAGAGTTTAATGGTTACGGTAGTTTTAAAAGACTTTCAAATATTTGCATTTTGTTGAAATGTAAGTTTTATGAATAATCATTTCAGTAAAATAAGAAATATTTGGAAATGAAAAAGTTTATGGATAAGTTGTTAAGTGTTATGGCCTATCCTAACTTTATGTGATATATGTTTTGTTAACACCTGAAATGAATTAATCTATCTAAAATCAAATCTGTAAATTTGATATATTTAATAATTCAATCAAATTTATTATCATAATTAATTGCTTGTCTTTTTTTTTCTTTCTTAAATTACTAAATAAAGTTTATGGTAGTTCATTTGCAAACTTGAATTTGATGAAATTGATATGGAAGTGATCATTGATTTCTCAGGTAAATATTAGGAAGAAAATTACGAACAAGTTCTTCATTGTTGTAAACAAATATTATTGCTATTATTTCATCTGATAGTTGGAAAATTACGTCACAACGTGAAATATAATAATTGTGAAAATATTTTTTTTTTTGCAACAAACTGCGCCATCATTACTGCTACATTTTTTTTAAAAATTTTTTCCGAGTAAAGTAGTTCGTCTCATTTCTCTGCGAAAAATCAATATGTGGAATTTTAGCAAAGTAAATTTATATTTTTATTATTTATTAGCTGCAAATAATTGTTCTATAAGTTACTTGTTCTATTGTTCTATAAGTATAAGTTATAAGTTACTATAAGTCTATAAGTTACTATAAGTGTTCTATAAGTCTATAAGTTCTATAAGTTATAAGTACTAAATAAATAAATAATTAATTAAGTTTAAATACAAAAAAAAGGCAATAAAATGCAGCGGAACAGCAAACAGAAGCAACAAATTGTACTCAATTTGTATATTATTATTAGTTTGTTTGGAATATATTAAATTTCACTTCGAATTTAATATTTCTTGTAATTATCAAAGGAGAAATTTAAATGATTACTGATTACTATTATTTAATTTTGGTTAAAAAATTAATTGAACTAATTCATTATAAACTTAATATTTGATCGCGTTAATCGTTATCAGATCAACCGGAAGAACAGAAACGGTCGACCGATAATGGATTTTTCCTCTTTTCCTAATTGAAATTATTAACAAATTTTAATTTTAGATGTTCCTATCGAAGTTATCACACAATTTTATTATTATTATACTTTGTATAAATATGATATTATTGGTATCCTGTCGTGCAGTATCTGACAGTAACAAAATAAAGTGAGAATTTACATTTTTTTGTTGGAAATGAAATTTAAATTTGTCATTTTTTTTTCAAATATATTAATAAAACTGAAAAAATATGATATCATAAATTTTTTATTTTGGTTTTTTTTTAGGGAACGCTACAAACGGCAATATTATGGTGTCCATGGCAGCTTTTCACTCTTTCCGTTCCTTCATTTGTCCTGGGGTGGCCATCATCATAATTGGTACAGTCCTGGTTTCTGGGGTACTCATCATTTTCATGATTGGCATAGTCCTGCAATATATGGCTATGGCCATGGATGGGGAACGCCATGGGTAGGACGTTTTGCGTCGAGACGTCGATCGTGGAAGAGAGAGTGGAATACGTGGAATGGTCATCATGAAGGCTACTCAAGTCATGAATCATTTCATGAGCATCATCCATGGCATACTTGACCGATATGCTATTTGATTAATTTTTACTGAAAATTGGAATTTAAAATGATAATATGAAATTGTTTGTTGTCATACAAAGATGTTGCAGCAGTGGAATATACGAAATAAAACGGTTACATCGGATGGTTTTAAAATAACCGCAAATATTATAATGTTTTTAAATTATGTTTTTAATGTTTTTAAAATTAGAAGTGTGCAATTTTCACTTACTCCACGTGTAATAACCGTAATTGTGTTTGCATGTTACTAATATCAGAAGAAATGTGCACATAAATGTTTGAAATAAATAATTTCTGAGGCGGTTGACGTCATTACATGAGAGCTTAAATACGTTGCATAATTATCAGTGTGTTATCACAATAGGTTATGATAAATGGAAGCATGCGATGATGATAAGATGATGATGAGAGAGGAAACAAAGATCAAAACCTGATTTCTTCCATTTTGTTATCGATGCTGTACACATTAAGCTTCTATGCTTACATGTCATGAAAAACAGAAGCAGCGCAACGATTCAGAAAACAAGCTGTTTTATTATTAAATAATAAATATAAATAAATAATTTTCATTAGCCTTCACTAACGTAAACACAAGTAAACGGTGCTGTTTATACAAACTTAAAAACTAATTAGAATATTACAAAAGGTAAATTTTACTTTTCTTTTCACGTCGTCAATTACTTATGTTTTATTTACGAAATGATAATTGTGTTTACATATTTGTCAGCTTACATCTATCACTGATAAAGTAATAAAGAAATCACAGAGAGAATATGGTAGTGATAAGTTGTTTTTGTTGATTATTATCTCAAGCCGTAATTTCAATTTAAATTTAGTAATTTCTTTTTTGATGTGAGTACCTCTTGATAGCAGTCGATATTGCTGTGATAGAAAAGGAAAAGAGTGAGTGATACGGTGTGATAACGATCCATTATCATTGATAATTATAATATTTGCAATCTCAGATGACCGAATACAGCAAAAGGACTGTCCATCTATT
>JABVXW010000475.1:2823-35857 GCA_013365375.1 Litomosoides brasiliensis | reverse complement strand
CACTTATCCCCCCCCCTCCCCCCCCCCGCCCCCTCCCATAAAAAAAAATCATATTTCAGAAATGTCTGTAATTTATTAAATAGGAATAGTATAAAAATTTTGAATTGATAGTATGACAGCAGCAGTGATCGTAGTAGTAAAAAATGATAGTATGAAAATTTTGAAATTATGACCACTGCTGCATTTGAAGTATGATGATATCCGACTTTAGCAGATGACCTTTGTAGTAGGGTATGATGATATTCTACTACAAAAGGTCATCTGCTAAAGTTGTTTGTTCTACCGATGAAAAAATCAAAATGAAGTTATTTTCGTTATTATCTCTGATTAACTGCAATAAATGTTAATTAAATTGGAATAATACAATAATTCTGAAGGAGACTTTTACAACAACAATGAAAATTATCAGAAATGAAATTAAATAAGACAATGAAATAAGTTTATCAAATGATTTATGGTCTTTTTTTTATGAAAACTTAAATTATTCCTCTGTCTTATTATGTAAAATTTCATTGCAATAAAATGCATGCGTTACTTAACTTTCGGCAATTTTACAATAATACATTTACTGCTACAAGCAACAAATTAAAATTAAAATTGAAAATTTGGATTTATTAGAATGTGAGTTTACGTAACAATAAATATTTCAAATTCGAATAAATAATTACTGTCAATTCAGTTTACCGTAGTAATTCATAACTTTTCTAAAACTTTGAAAGTAAGAAAAGGGTAGCAAAATTTGTCGAAACAAAATGTACAGCAGTAGATCGATGTAAAAGAAAAAAAGAATCTTTCAATTGTGTCCAGCAGAAATGGCAGTTAAGAATTCACCGGAAAATATTCCATTCAACCGAAAAAAGAAAAAACGAAATTGTCTCTTTCAAATAAATACAATCATAGAGAGAGAAGAGAGAGAGAGAGAGAGGGGAAGAGAGAAATACACATTTATATTACACTAACAAAGGTAAAATTGTCAAAAATATTATATTTGATATTGTTAAATGCTACTTTAAATTACTTTCAAAATAATTGCCTTAAACCATTCATGAAGTTTAAATCAAAAAGGGACTATTTTTAAATCTTTCAATTATTTTCAACAATTTTTGATAAAGTTTAACAATAATTGCGATAGAAATAAGACTTTGGATAGGATCATTGATGATAAACTTCTACATAGTTGTTTGATGAAATGAAAAAAAAATTAAAAAAAATTAAAGAGTGGTAGAAGTGAGATAAGAAGTATGCAAATTGCGTGGGATCAGATAGTACAACGTTAAAATGATGAAATTATAATTTATCCCATTTTTGCTGGCATTTAGCAATTGCTTTTGCTTTTCCGCTTAAGCTTCGTTATTTCAATTATAATAGAAAGACATACATATGCAAGATAGATGTTAGCACACATTTAAAAAATTTCAAAATGAAATTATTTGATAATAATATGAATTATTTAAAATTAATTTAATTTATCAACTATTGTAAACTTTTTATGAATTGTAATTCGCTGTAAAAATAAAGAATTCAGTACAATGAAATAATTTTATATTAATACTTTATCGGACAAAATTAAGTTTTTCTCGAATACGTTGATTGATAATTTTATTTCAAAATAAAATATCACTTTTGTATATTCACATCTGCAAAAATCGTTTTTGCCATTTCCAATAGAAATGGAGAAAATGATTTTTCAGATCGCTTAAATTTTACAAAATAAAATTAATGACTTGTTGTGAAAAAGTTTTAAATATCGATTATTACATACTTATATATGCGTGTGTGTTAGAAAAAAAAATGAAATTTAACGGATAATTGAGCAAAAACATTTCAGAAAAAGCCTGCCGAACGGAAGTTACAACAAAGTAATTAATCAAAACTAACTTGCAATTAGTTAGTCGGTCGACATTTGTTTGTCTCATTATCCTTCTAAAGTTACATTTCTCAACAACGATCCAAAAACACAAGTATTTTTTAAAATTTTTTAAAGAAAAAAAAAATTAGAAATAAAAAAAGAAGAAAAAGTGTAGAATGTTAATGGTTTTTTGATTAATTAATTTTTTATATAATTTATTACGAAATTATAACTTTGGTTATTTAGATTACCGGAAAGAATCTGAAATAAGAATTTAAAACGTGAAAAATTTTGTTACAGATGTGCCAATTTAGTATCAGCTGAGAAATACGCTCACTTATATTACAAAAATATATTAATATTCAATTTTTTCGTTTGAATTAAATCGAAATGAAAATTCAATTTAAAAGTATATTATTCATTTTTTAAAAAGAATAAAAAGTTGGCATTTAAAAGAGTGGTTTTTTCTTTCTTATAGCATTAATATGAACAGGTGGATCAGGTTGGTGGTGAGTGAGAGAAATAGTTTTTTTTTGATTAGAAGTTTTACTGAACGATCGATGACAATCACTGATATCAAATGCAAAAACAATGAAAGATTATTTCAGCAACGTTTTGTCGTATCTCTTCATCACATGCACAATTATATCTCTTAACCGTAATCTTTTTTCTTTTCTCAAATATTTTATAAATTTTAATTTTAAAAATTTAATTGCAATCAATAAATTCGTAATTTTTCCAAACAACTAATCATATAACAAAGCACTGTAAAGAGATCGTTGAATTCACTGATCAAATTATCACCGCAGATTTGTTCACTTCAAACATTCATCCTATAATATCTTTGACAAGAAGCGTTCCAATTCGTTACAAAAACAAAAAAAGTCAATAGGATACTCAAATAGCTTAAGTGTACGTAAGTGCAGTAGTAATTTCACGTCATCCATCTTCCTTCCTTCCTTTCTTTCTTTTTTGTTCATGACGTAACGCGTTTGTGCTTCTTTTCATTTTTCATTGTTTAGGATTTTCGACTGAGTTGATTATTTATTTTGTGATTTTTGATTTTAAAACAGTTCCTTATTCTATTTCGTTAGTTACCAATTTTTCATTTACTTTATTTTTTTTTTGGTAAGATTTTCTGTTTTGTTATTTTTTTAAATTTTCTTTTATTGAGAATAAACAGATCAAAAAGATGGAAACACTTAATTGTACTTAATTGTATATTTTGTATATACTTAAAAAATTGTATACTTAATTGTACTTAATTGTAAATTTTGTTAGCATCAATTAATACTTTCAGGAAAAAAAAAGTTGAAATTTTTATTGAACTAAAATTGAATGTGAAGAGATGAATTATGAAGTGTAAAATGAGAATATGCTTGTTGAAGAAATGAAAAAGTGCTCTTGCAATGAAAACTTATGTCTCACCGGTAAACAACAATCACCAATTCTCATTGATGCAAATAGACTTGTACGACAAAGTGAAGGAAAAAAAATTTTCAAACTTATTGGCTTCAACAACGAAGAACAAAGTCACTATCGTATCCTCAACTTCCTTCCCACAGAACGTTAGTTGCGTCAGATAAACAACTGCGCCATTTCACGCCATTTCATAAATATTTCTTCAATGGAATGTATTCAGTTGTTTTTTTTTTTGCAAAGAGAATGATAATATCAGCCATAAAGTTAGCTTTATTGATTATTTATTAATTAACCTATCGATAACTACGTTTGTGCAAATCTTAGTTAATTTACTGTTCTCAATTTCTGTTGACTTGCAGAAATTGAAAATTGCCAACAATACACAAAAACAATAAATATTTTATATAAAACATCCGAGCAAATTACTAAACAGAAGTAGAAAAATGAATAAATAATCGCATAACGATAGTAATAACAATAATAATAATAATTAATAATAATAATAATTAATAATAGTAAAAATAATAATAATAATAATAATAATAAATAATAATAATAATAATAATAATAATAATAATAATAATAATAATAATAATAATTAGTAATAATAATATAGTAATAATAATAATGATAGTAATAATAATAAATAATCTGTGATCAATAATTTTAACCGCAGTTTAAAATTCTTCAACTGTCTGAAATTTAAACATTGCAAGAAGTATTTAATTATTCACTAATTACATAATAAATCCAATGAAATATACCGACGTTGTTTAACATCAAAACGTTTTAAACTTTTTTATTAAAAAAACTTGCTGTACACATAGTAATCATCAGACATCATTAAAACAATGTTCAACATTTAATGCCTTTAATTCCACCCTAACTTATTACTTAAACAATTAAAATTGCTAATATTTTAGTATCGATAACAAATTTCTATCACGGCCCATGGTTGCAGCATGATGGGAAAACTTTCGCTTTGTATAAAATTCGATTTATATTCAAATATGGTCTAAAAGGTGGTTTACATCGTTTCGTTAATTTTAACGAAATGGAAAAACCAGTTGGAGAGGTTTGCATGCTCTTTGAAATGCTAGTTAAAATTTAATTCATTAGAATTTAAATCTGTTAAAATTTTAAAAATTTATATCATGAACATCTACATAGAGAAGAGAAGTCTCAAAATATCTGATTTATTACTTCTGGTCAATTGCACAATTACATTTATAGTTTTAAATTATTGAAGTGCTAAGTAATAAGTAACTGACAGAATTACTCACTGTGTTCATAAACTTGTCTCTATTTGCTACTATAACTTCAGCATACTTTTTAAATTTCAATTTCACTTGCTAGATAATTAAAATGAGCATTAGATATTAATGGAATTCGAAGTGTGTGATAAGGATGAGAAGAAAGTACAATTCTTCTTCATTTCATCAGTGTTAGTCGCTGCTAATGGCGATGAGTTAGAAATGAGCAACAAAACGATCGATTTTGATAAAGTATTTTTTGGTCATCCAATTTTGAAGAACCTAACTGATAAAGGTTACTCATTCCGAAGAAAAAAACGTTTTCTCTTTTTCATTTGATTTGATTTGACGTTACTGAAATTGAGCGATGACGATCAGTAGCGGAAATATAAGACGAATGTGGGAAAGTAAACTTAAGTGATATTATGGAAAAGTTAGGGAATGCATAAAATATGAATGATCTAAGTTAAATGAATTCCCAGACAGATAGCAATCTTCGTTAAGCATTCATATATATTGCAGTTATTATTGTTATTATTATTATTACCATTATTATTATTATTGATTATTATTATTGTATTACTACTGTTATTATTAATAATTATTATTGTATTATTATTGTTATTATTAATTATTATCATTATTGTATTATTATTGTTATTATTAATTATTATTATTATTATTAATCATCATCATCATCATCAATTATTATTATCTTGTCTTCAGAAGCATCATGGAAAACAATCCAACTTTCAATGCCCTTGAGGCAATTTATACCACATTCATTCACTGGGGCAATATCCTATGTTGGTTCATTCTTTGATGGAGATTGTCTTGAAGGTGTAAATTACCTAATCTTTGACACTCCGATCACCATAAAGCCTGTTCGTTGAGCTTTGCTTCTTTTATTTTAGGAATATTTTTTCCGCAATCAATTTAGTCTTAGCATTTCCAATTGATGATAAAAATTTAATGCTGCTTTAATTGATATTATCGATATTATTGCACTAATAAATTGGATTGTAGCTGCAACTTAAGTACAATAGAAATAAATTATTGAAGAAATATTTTAAATTTTAAATGAGATAGGGGAAGCATGGAGAAGCGTAACGACAATTAATGTTTTCAGGGACTGCACCTGATAAGATTTTATTCCAAGAGCATAAATTCAACTCGTCCCATACAAGATGAACGACCAGCACGATATTATATCTCTTCAAATATAGAATTTTTAGAGGATGAATATGAGGATAGCAAATTTTGTCCAAGTGCTAAGACTAAGACCAGTGATAAAGCTTCAGCAGATGCAAATCCAGGTATGAAATTCCTTTATCTATACTGATAAAGAATGAGATAGAGCGGCCTTACTACCTACTGCATATGATCCCGAGACTATTCGTCCATGCAACTTCAAATGCAAATTAATATCTTCTGTTTTCACTTGACCATCTTAGTGCTTCTTTTAACATGCTCTGAAAATCATAGGACAATTCTCAAATCAAGTTTTCCACCTCTCTTCTAATACTGATGTCGCAAGTGCTTCCCACAATTGTACACATGAAATTAATTTTCAAAAATAATTAATGAATTTAATTATGTTTCAATTTCCTTCCTCGTATATTTGCATAAGAAGATGTTAATCAAAATTTCAGATGATTTTGATGATTTATTCGATGAAATAAGTTTGGGTGAAACATTACTACCCAAACTGCCAATTATCTTAGATGCGGGAAAACAACTCATTTCGTCGCATTCATTGTTATTTACTCTTGAAATTGTGATTATTTTGTTTAACGTGTAAAATAAATGATCTTTGGTTTTGTGGTAAATAGATATTCGAAAAATGAGAGTAATAACAATGCAGTAAGCCAAATACAAGAGAAACAGAGAAAGAAGGACATGATCGTTTATGTTTATTTTTCTGTAAACTAAACAGAACTTACTGTAAATTATGATAGAATGAATCGAATATAACATGTACATTGGAGCTATGTGATGCTTTTCGCACCAGAAAATGAAGAAAAATTGTTCAAACTTTTCACAATGTGTAAAACATTCGAACAACTGAACTATCCATTTTGGATAAAATGATCCAAATACTTCGTATAGTAGTAGTATATAAATTCAAAGAAAAATACCGCAATCATATGCAGGTTCAGTTGGAAAGAATTTTACAGATACTAACGACCCGGAACGACCATAACAGCACCACCGACATAGACTTCATTTCATCACCTCCTCCTCTTGTGGCTCAACATATTTAGCGTAACCTCCTGGCGCTCTCGGTAATTCTCGGCTGGACGATGTTTTAAAATTGGAACGGTATGCATGCGTGCGAATGAGCTTATCAGGCTTTATAGTTCAGTGTAGCTCAGGCCTTATAGCCGTCTAAATTCTGCTTATGATTTATATTTCGTCTTCTTCGAGAAAAATGAATTTAACTGTAAATGACTGTAAATGATTAATGACGGAAGTTGTAAAGTTAAAATTTACAATGAGGGAGTGAATGATTAGATACTGTCAAATTTAACAATTTTTAATTTGTCCTTCTCAAAAATGGCGATGTTTTTTTCTTAAATATAGAAAAGCAAAAAAAAATAAGCAACAAGCTTTGTTCACAAGCTTATTTCTATTATTGATATAACGTGTATAGCAGAAGTAAGAGAAAAGTTTCATTTGTTGAAGAGAATTTTAAATGCCAATACATATGTCCTGTATGTGCTATGAGGTTTATTTTATTACTATTATTGAATGGAAATAGTGGTTTGATTAGCAAGAACTTTTTCAAATGATTAGAAAACTTTTGGAAGGCACAATCCTTTATTTAGGAAATGCTTAATTTAACTGAATTTTAATTTGATTTTAGAGAAAAGATGGATCACCTGGTGAAAAATGGAAGTGATACTGTCGAAGATACAGTGACCGATGGACAGGATGAGAATGTCTTAGGTGGTATGGAAAGATGTAAAAAGTTGGTTTGGGAGTACGAATTGAGCCAAGGAAGATGGATCAAGTACGATAATGATATCAACAGAAAATTGAAGTAAGCCATCTTCATGCAGCGTCCGAGTTATAAATTATTATTAAAATGTAAAATGCTTTAATACGCGATGTAAAGATTACCTTGCCTGAATTGAAAATTTGTACTGTAGTGAGAGTATAGCAAACGGTGTTGTGGAGTTCGAAATGGATGAATCTAAATTACAAGTCGATTTCAACTCAATGAAACAAAAAAATTTGGATACTGGTTTTGTTCGATCCGTGAGATGTGCTATCCGAAACGATGAAGGTAAATCACTATCAGGCAGATGAAATATTTTACTCTCTGACTTCAAATTTTAGCATATTTTGTTGCAGGTGTTCATCGTGTTTGGGAATACATTGATTTGAAAAGACGTTGGCGAAGTGCCGACCCATCATCTGTCATAGCATTAGAAAATGCCTTTGTTAATGGGTTTGGAAATGTTAAGATACTGCTGTCGGGAACTAAATTTACGGCCGATTTCGATAGTAATGTAGTCAGAGGTGACGACGGACTAACGGAATACAAAGTAAGCAGAAATCATTTTTTCTCTGAAACCTCTGTAATAAAAAGGAATACTTTCAGTCTGATTTACCATAACTTTTTTGTCTTGATTAAGAAGGTTTATTGTTTTGTCGATTATAATAGATCCGATCAAACATCTCGAATGCCGAACCTTCGATGACAGCAAAACCGGTTCCAAGCATCGAACGTCTTCGAGCAGTAAAACGTCTTGCAGCGAGAACCGATGCATCTTCAGCTGAAAATAAACGAAAGGTTTAATGACAAGAATTTAACATTTTTTATTTTTCGAACGAACAGAGACATAGCAAAAATAACTTTTGAGTATTAAGTAAGATTGAGTGCTTTTCTGTTATGTTACCTTAGTGACATCGAATATTTTAGTTGAAGATGTTCTACAGTTTTCAATCCAAAAAATCGAGAATATCTTAGTCATACTTTATTGAATGAAGTTGTTAACAGTGAAGCAGGAATTACACGAAAATGCATGTACTCTGATTAAGTTAGAAATCATTCATTGCTAAAAAATTATTTTTACCTTCAAAAGGACAGGTTCAATTTACTATATAAGTAATAAAATATGGCGTATGCTACAGTAATGGATTGTCTCAGATTTTTTAAGTATAGGTTAAATTGACAAATCATTGAGATTACAGGCAATAAGAGAGGAAGATGACAAAAATGATACTAATAGAGATAATGATAGCAATGAGAAACAAATTAATGAATCAAAAAGGACTCGTAGAAAAACAAGCAGTACTTGTGAAAATCAAAAAACAAGTGATTTGAATTACGATACCGGTAAAGGCGAGTTTCTGAGGAACGTATTAAATAAATCATTAGGTATCATCATTGATGCAGTGGAAAACAGATGATATCAAAGCATTGCTGTGAATATCTAAAAAAGAATTTTATGACTGTAAATTTTGAGGGTATCTAATTTTTCAGTTTGCAGTATTTATTCAAGTTACATTTTTAATCAAATGTATACACTTTGATATTTTACAGAGTTATTATTTCAGATACTGGAAGCGATTTGAAAAAAGTTGTACTAAAGGGCATTACAGCCGTAGATCCTGAATGTCATGAACTGATCAACATTGCACATGTTTATACTGAATTCAATGATGTTTATGATGCCTTATTAAACCAGGTTGCATAAAAAACATTTAGACAACTGGACCATCCATTGGATAAAATGATCCAAATACGCTTATATATAAGCCTCATATGTAGCATTTTCTGCTGAACCAAGGTTTAATAAGAAAAATGTAGATGAAATTTTCAACTTTTTAGGACATACTGTGCTTTACACATCGATGTTGCTAATACGTTTTCCCGAGTTTTGTTTCAGACCAGTGCACAAAACAATAACAATAAATATTTTATCATACAGTTGCTAGAAAGTGATGTAGAAAAGCGCTATTGGGTTTGGTTTCATTGGGGGCGTGTTGGTTACAGAGTTCGTTTTTATGGATTACTTTCTGATTTTCATTGATGTCTATTATTCACCAATATGTTACAACTTTTCAAGCATAAAGTTTGTAGTTTTGAAAAGTATTCAGACTTATTGAAAAACGACTTTGATTGGAATTATGTGGCTCTTTATCAAATATAGCATAAATCAGTGGCGTGAATTTTCCAAATTTATATAAATTTTCCTGTTGAGTTAGATGGTGCATTTAGGGACAGAGCAATCTGAATCCATGCGGCACAGACTTAGCAAAAGCAAAGGAACTATTTTGTGACAAATTCAAGAGCAAAACGAGAAATGATTGGGCGGAAAGAACTAATTTCGAGAAAGTAGTTGGCAAATACGATTACTTACCTGTTCGTTTCTTTAAATTTAAAAAATGTTTAAAAGTAAAGACTAAAGTACTGGATAGCTTTTGCAATAAACTGTATTTTCAAGACTGATTATTCGAAAGTAATAGAAGAAAAAAAGGAGGAAGATGGCATTGAAGAGAAGAAAGAAATGAAGTCGAAACTGGACTCCTATCTGCAGCATTTATTAAACATTATTTGTGATATACGAGCAATGGAAGAAACGATGACGGAATTGGAATATGATGCTACTAAAGCACCATTAGGTGGGACATTTAACTTATTGACTTAGAAATTGCATATCTTGCAAATGTCGCGGCAGATCAGCAATACTCTTGATACAGTCAACATCAGCAATAAACTATTTATGAGATATTACTACCGTATTTTAACACACATAGTTTTATTTCAATTTAATCACTGCGGTAATCAATAGAACTGTAGATATCGTGTTGAGCCGCGAAGTTTTTTTACTTTTAGGAAAAGTGACGGACGAACAGATCAAGGCGGGATATGCAGCGTTGACAAAAATTGAGGAATATATTAAAGAAAAGAATTTTTCGTCTAGTTTTGTAGAAACTGTCAATAACTACTACACGAAGATACCTCACTTTTTTGGGTAATTATGTTTACCTGAAGTAGTACTGCAAACAATCATCGAGGCATATTTCTCTACAGTCTCACTAATTAGGTCATATGTAAGCAATCGAGATTTCTAACATCCATCTTGTTATTTCATTTTCTTTGGGTCCGCTTCTATTAAATTTTAAGTTTTCGTATTTATTGTCCTGTCATCGAAATCCTCATTACCTTTTGCAGGATGCGTCAACCGCCAATGATTAGAACAATGGAGCATTTGAAAACTGAAATTAAATTGTTGGAGGCTTTGAACGAAATTGAAGTGGCTGTACGGATATTTAAGAAGAAGGGAGATGTCAATATTCACCCAATCGATCGTCATTATATGAATATGAAATGCGAAATATCAGTCCTTAGTACAAGTGATCCTAAGTATAAGGTATTTTTGCAGTCTAAAAAAATGCTTAAGTTGAAGCTGCATTTAATGTGGAGATATACCGACCATTTTCTTGACATTGAGTGTATAGAATCGTTTTTCCATTGAAGAAAACGAATAGGAGAGTATGCCTTAAAAAACACGTAACAAGAGAGTATGTCCTTCCAAATAACTATAATCAAGAATGATCGTTTTTATGTGTTGTTATCTGTACATCTGATTTTTACAACACAGATTGTGGATAATTACCTCAAGTGGACGCATGCTCCAACACATAACATGTATCATATGTGCATTCGTAACTTATACGCTGTAAATCGAAGTGGAGAACAAGAACAGTTCATGTTCGATATTGGCAATAGGTTGAAATGATTTGTTTTTATATTTGAATAGGCAGCAAATCAATCCTATCTAGTTTATTTTTATCATCATTTTATCGAAAAAGTCTCAAGTTCACCGTTGAAACAAGAAATGAAAAAAAGCCTATCTTTCTTTTCTTTACTACTTTGTTGTGAAGTTTATTTTTCATCCCACTGCTTGTTTTTATAGTTCAAATGAAGTGCTGATTTCTCCAAAGCGAAAGAAATTTCAGGAAATTATTATGGCATGGATCTCGATTAACAAATTGGTATAGTATCTTATCGCAAGGATTACGAATTGCCCCATCAGAGGCTCCTGTGGTAGCCTTTGATAATCATTTGCTAGAAGTTTCATATTCCTTTTATTTTTGTTTTTGCAATCATTGTAAAAGCAATATATTTAATTAGGTAAAATACATTTTTGATTTTCGCTTCAGACTGGTTACATGTTTGGCAAGGGTATTTACTTTGCTGATATGTCAACAAAATCAGCCAATTATTGTTATCCACGACAAAACAAGCCTGGTTTTTTGATATTGGCAGAAGTCGCGTTAGGAGAAATGAACGAGTTACTACAAGCCGATTTTCATGCCGATAAGCTTCCTGCAGGAAAAAACAGTACCAAGGGTCTGGGTTCAGTTGGACCTGATCCGACTACATACGTAACTTTGTAAGGTTTTATACCATTATTTTGCTAATTTTTATTACAGGAGTTAAGCTTTAGCCTCTCTTATTCATAATCTTCATAATCTCTTGCAAAAGCTTGGAAAAGGTTGGTAATGAATGATATCAAAAGTATTCAGTATAATTTGCTCCTGCTATTTGAATTGTGGTTGTATGCAATAAATTAATTTGCCACTCAGCTGTAATTCCTAATCGGTTACAGAGACGGTTGTGAAGTCCTGTGTGGTAAGCCGATCACATTACAAGTAAAAGACAAGGATCCTTCCCTTCTTTATAATGAATATATTGTTTATGATGTAAAGCAAGTTTGGATTCGTTATCTCGTTGAAGTTGATTTCATTTTTGATAAGTTATGGGTTTAGCTATTCACATATTTGTTTAGATGTAAACGTTTTGAGAAATTTTTCAGTTGTTTCTAGAATCTTTAAGTAGTGCATGTTTGTTGACCTTTGTTTTTAGTCGGTCTTCACTTTTTTAAAACTGTTATTGTTTTGATACATAATGGCTGAATTATGGATTGTTAGTTTTTGAACTTGTTGGTCTCAGTGCAAGCTTTGAAAAGAGTTCATATTCACCGATTAGAAAATTCTATGCTGACTTTCTGGCGAAGATCAAAGCTTCGCTTTTTTTCAGAAAAGAAAGCACCTGTGTTGATTACAGCTGAACAAAATGTAAATTTTTCACATGGAATAAAGTGTTTTCTCAATAAAATTATGACGCTTATTTGAGATCTAAAATGATTGGTGTATCACATCTTATTTGCTATTAATTCAGAAGAAAATATAGGACACGGAACACCGAAAATGTCTTATCCATATATAGCTAAGCATTTTAAATATTATATCAAAAAGGGCTGCATTTGTGCTATGCAAAATTGTTTAGAACCGTTTGTTTCCGAATAAATCCGTAAAGTCTTCATGTAGATTAATTCAAATGGAAAACGAAGTAGTCAATTTTGAAGTTCTAAGAATCTTTTGAGACAAAGCAAGGCTTTCCTGCTGACTTTGTTGAGACTGTGGTTTGTGTCTCATTCAATCTTTCCTTCATTCTGTTGGATGTAATAAGTAATTTTATGTAACATTCTTTTTCAATCAATCAGTAAATAATAATGTTAAAAACTGTTCTAAACAAAAAAAAAGCTTTCTTCATTGTGCATAAGTTGCGTATATATTATACGTCCAACACTAGCTGCAACAAAACGTATTGCTGAGCATATTTTAGCTGAACCAGAACGAAACTATTCAGTGATATTCGTTCCGCAACGATAAGGCTATAGGTTAAAACGGATTATGTTGGTTTGTTTCCTTGTGACAAAGTTATTTTACGTGTACGAAACGCTAATGTTCAATAATCTATGCACTCATTTTTTTGCATATTTTGTATATCTGTTTGCAGATGACGTAACAAGAAAGAAAGAGGAAAACATGACTGATTTTGACGATTTTGGTTTATTAGCGCAAATGGCTCGGCGTGAATTAATCCATTTGCTAGAATCGATGCCTGAAGTGAAAGATTTAGTAGTGGATCCAAGTTTAATGCGACCATTGGACAAAATTGCATCAATGTCTGTTCTACAAGAGCATAATTGTATTCATGTGCAACAATTTCAACATCATTCGAGTCCTACGTGGAGTGAGCATGCACTACGTCGCGTATATATTATACGTCCAACGCTAGCTGCAACAAAACGTATTGCTGAGCATATTTTAGCTGAACCAGAACGGAACTATTCAGTGATATTCGTTCCGCAACGATTATATATTTGTGAGCAGGAATTTGAACGTTGTGGAGTTTTTGGTATGGTTGATGTATTAGAGTTAGCAATACCACTTATTAGCATCGATGCGCATTTGTTCAGCTTGGAACATCATGAATTTACAGCGGCAACATTGGTAGATCATACATTCACTCATCTTCGTGCAGTTGCTAAATCACTTTGGCAATTGCAAACACTTTACGGATTAATACCAATTGTTTACGGTGTTGGTGAAAATAGTGTGCATGTAAACAAACTGATGAAGAAATTACATACTGAACTAGGCGAACCACGTTCATCACCTGATCAACCTATTGGTCATCTATTCCTCTTTGATCGAAGCTTAGATTTGGCAACTGTTTTTCTTACTGGTTTAACATATGAGTCGATGGTACATGATACTTTCGGGATAAGTTGTGGCAAAGTTGTATTTGGTGAAGAAGTGAACAAACGTATGAAAAATAGTAATACAAATCGGTCCAAGATTACCACTTTGGATAACAATGATCCTATTTTTTCCGCTGTTCGGAATATGCATATGACTGCCGTTTTTCCATTCTTAAGTGCTAAGGCAAAATCTCTTCAGGCAAGTTACAATAAAGGTTCTAATCTGGAGCAAGTAAAAGATATGAGAGAATTTGTATCCAATGAATTACGAACTCTTAAACAACAGCATAAATTATTGGAGTTGCATATTTGCGCTTGTGAAGTGGTTCTGGAAAAGTGTAAAGGGATCTCGGATCGACTTACTCTGGAGCATGCATTAATTTCAGGAAATTTTGATCCTAACGAAGTGATGGCTTATTTGGAAGATTGTATGTGTGCCCAACGTGATCAATGGCAAATTCTCTTGCTAGCATGTCTATGGTCCCTTACTCAAAATGGTATTCCGACCAAATATTTCAGCCAATTCCGGAACCAATACCTGTATGCTTTTGGCCATGAAAATCTTGCAGTACTACATTTTCTTGGCATTCAGGGTCTCCTAATAGAACGTTCTACATCACAATTACCAACTGTACATAATGTTATTCCAATGAAACCTCACTCAACATCATTTTCTAAGCCAACGTTTCAATTTTTATCACGACGTATGGCTCTACTTCCAGGTAATACCGAATCAGTAATGGATCTCCGAAATCCGGACCAAATGCGATACGTTTTCTCAGGTGTCTACACACCTGTCCTATGTAAAATAGTTGGTGATACAGTAAACAATGGATGGAATATGCAAGAAATGAAGACAACTTTTGGTGATTCAGTTTTCTGTGATCAAAATTCCTGCACTCTCGCAAGTCGACCACCTGATAGTCGTATCCGGAAAGCAATTTTGGTTTATTTTATTGGTGGTGTGACATATTCGGAGATTGCTGCACTAACTCTTCTTGCGCAGTACAATAATTTACGTATTATCATTGCTGCGACAAATATCATTCATCGTGAAAAATTCATAAAAGAGATCGCTAATGTTTCGCTCACTGCTTGCTAGAACGGATGATTCAAATTTTTTGATGTAAATTATCAATCTTTAAGTCGATGGCTATGTGTTCATGTAATTTTTCTGTATTTGGCTTTTCACGAATTTTTATGTTTTCATTAAAATAAGACTTGCATGTATGTTACATGAAATAAATAGGCTTCCAAATCAGAGACTATACTGATATGATTAAAATTCGTTTAAAATTAACAAATCACACAATTCGTATTCTCTCATACAGTAATTTATACGAAGTGAGTCATAGCAGCCGTCTACATCATAAATCAGCCACTATTTATACTGTAATCTAAACTATTAAAAAATAGTTGATCAATAACAGTTCAAGAACAATTATTGCGAAAAATTAGTTGAATTTTAGCTTCTAAAATTAATTTTTAGGATTTCTTTAGAAATATTAATAATAGGTTTTCTTAGGCAGCACTTGAATATCAAATATCACCGATTCGAGTGTATTGTATGCAATTTTTAAACAATTTATTACTATGTTTGAGTGTTATTTTCTGTAAAGATAAAATGATTTGTCTATTATTATCTATAATAATTAGACTGCTGTTTGTGTAAATGGTGATGCAAGAGATGCAGTAAAGTTAAGTCTTTCTTCCGTGTAAAATTTTGAAACCAAAGTTAATAAATTTCTCTTGAATATCTTTCAATCTCATTCTTTTTTGTTAAGTTTTTCGATTTCTAATTAAGACATTAGTTAACCGATCACTTAAACTCAATTTCATGGATAGACTATTAACGAAATAGGCCTTTCTGAGCAAATTGTAAAATATGAATAGAGGAGAGGGATGTTGTGTAAGAATTTAGGATCTTGAAGTTTTCGATCTTTTGTAAAAATATAACACACTTTCATTGATTTCTAAGCGAAGAACACAGATGTGCTTGCTGCCAAAATGAAATTGACGAATGGAGAATATGATGGATTTGGTCTTACTTCACGTCATCCTGTTATTGCGTACGTTTCAGTTTGCCCTTTTTTTCAACCTTTAAATTGTGATGAGTAATCTGTGGCTTCACAGTGTTACATTTGCCAATATATTTTTGATATTTTTTTGTTAGACATTAGAGAAAACATTTCCCAGTTTTGAACAATTAATTTCTATTTAATTTATCGTTTTTGCGCTAAATGATTGGGTATTTTTTATAATTTATGGAACATTTTTAAACATCATATCTTATTCAATAACAGGATATGCTGCTATTTTTTCCATTCATACAAATGAATTTTTAAGATTGTGTTTCATCTACTACAACGGAATCGACTCCAGAAGATGTGATAGTAAAAACAGCATCATCAATTTCGGGAATATTGGTGTTGTGTTATGAAAATGAAGAAGTCTGTAATGAGAAATGTTTTTTCGCGTGTTACGCCGCCGATCATTGTAACGACTCAACATTACCGAAAGTTGCATGCGTTCCTCATTTAACTTTGTAAGTTTCTTCTTTCATCAAAATTTATGTAGTAGGTAAGCTCGAAATATATGAAGATAAAACTTTGAAGAATATAATTTTTTGCTAATGAACGGGAGAGGAGAGATTTATATGTTTCTAGCATATGTCAATAGAAGTTTTGCAATTGTCATACATCTGTTAAATTTCATTAACCAAAATATTTAAAAACTTTTGGAAATCTAAATAACATAGTCGAACGTTTGGAGTAAAAATTGCAGAATAGTACTTGCGACATTTGGATTTATCCTGATCATTGCATGCTGCTGCTGTTTCGTTTGCATAACAGTTCCACTTTTAATATGCTATAAAAGCTTGCATAAATGGCATAGAAAACGAAGAAATAGACGAACGATTGTATGATATTTTTTTGTATTTGTAAATTTCCTTGTTACATATATGTATTTGCAAGATCTACCTATCCATTTCTTTCCCTCACACTTGAGTGATTACAAACCCATCCAATTATTCCGTGAGATATCATAGTGTCATCATATATGTAAATACTGGAGCAGATTGTACAGGAGATGTATGATACATGGACATGAAAAGTTTTATTTAGTATATGGACCCTCCGGATGAGGTTCCAACAAACTGTGCTTCCCCTTGCTTTTGAGCTTTCGCTTCGTTTTTTGTAAACGGAATTTTGAAGGATGTCTATTCAACATATGGTGCGTGTACTTTTTGCTGAAATGTATTACAAAAATTTTCCACATAGCTTGACAGTTTTACCCATTCAAAAGTGCTATAACGATTATTAGGTGGAATGGAACTAGACAGTGGCCATTACATTTTTGTTAGATATTTTCTTGCTACCTTATCAGTTAACTGTCCTAAAAGGATTACTAAATATAACTGAAGTTTTCCACTCAGTTTTGTTTACTGTCAAATTAATTTCTGCTAAATATATCAAATTTTACGAGTATCTGATAATCAGTACTAGGTCTTTTAGTGCAGAAGAATACAAATCTTTTCATCTTTTTCTTCTCTTTCGAGAAACACTAAAATTTATAAACAGTGCTGACCATGCTCCAGCACTGTTTATTTGATTGCTGTTTTCATTTCTTTGCAAATCTGACGGACTTACTACTTTGGAATTATTTGTGAACTTACTACTTTGGATTTACTTTGGAATTATTTGTGAACTTACTACTTTGGATTTACTTTGGAATTATTTGTGAACTTACTACTTTGGATTTACTTTGGAATTATTTGTGAAAATTAGATAGCATGCTTAATAACATCTTTTTTCTATTTCTTTCTATGTCTTATTATTGCTTTCTTCTACGATTAAAATTTAAATTTTGTATTAAATAAATGCTCAGAAATATTGCGCAATGTATACATACGAAAAAAGCGAATACTTATATTTAAAAATGACAAGAGATCCGTAATTTGTTCGGTCTTGAAAATTTTTCATCATGTGAATATGTGGGGTAAAAATTGGTAAATTGTCATTATAGCAGGACATGGGATAAGATTCGTCGTGACACATGGGATGAGTTCCGGGTTGCACAATTTTGCGTTAAAGGATGCTTGGAAATTTTGGAATTGGTTCTCTTGTGAACCATCTGTTTTTCAAATTAAGAAATTCGGGAACTAAAACAGATACTCTAGAGGTTATTTCATTCGTCACCAATTGCTCTCAAGATCGACTATTTCGTCGGTCTGTTCATGAGACTAAACAATTTTCTGCATATCACAAAATTTGGACGCAATTTTTTAAACAGTATAAATATTTATGAAATAAACAAAGTGATCATATTTTTCGCCACAAAATATCCTATCACGAAAAACTGACTGGGAATTAATTGACACGAGAAAATTTTGAACGAATATCAACGCTGAAAAATTTCTCGACGCATAATTCCAACAAAACTGTTAAATGGCATTTTCTACTTCAACACAGTACAAACGCAATCGCAGGCAATCTCAAGCAAAAGCCTCACTAAAGAGAAAAGGTTCATTTGGTCAAGCAGTCACAGAAATGATTTATCTCCAGATGTATTCACGCATTCAGGATGAAATCTGTAAACTACGACGAATTTTCTACCCATACTGATGGTAATGTGCCGCTATTAATAAATCATTCAGCCCACATAAAAACATTTCCTCGTTATTCAGTTTCTTTTTTATCTTTACGATAGCTTCGATACTCCGGTTTCAACTCCCACATCGATTTGTGTGGTGGCATTGTATTGTACACAGCGATTTCCGTTAGTATTTCTTTAACATATCCCTGAAAATCAAAATTAGAAGAAACTATTAGGAAATTGAAACTGTTTGAAAATAGTCAATAATTAGCATTAAGTCCAAAAGGGTATGAAAATGTAAAAAATAAGTTAAAAAAGGGAAATCATAACAAATAAGAAATGCAATAAATGTTAACAGAACAGAATAGAAATTTAATCTCGCCTTTCGGACAGATCATGGATTTAAGAACAAAGAAATATAAGGTCAGGCTAGAAATGCTAATAGTGTCGACATTGACAAAATGGAATAAATCGTATTAGTTTATCTTTTCCATGTTTAAATGGACAACTTTCCAATAATTCTGAGAAATGCTTATCAGAAATATGCATAAACTAAAAAACGAACTGGAGGCTGATTAGTAAGTTTCTGCAAGTCAATTAGTCGGTAGTACTGATGTTTTTCGAAAGCATGGAATATTGCTTGTCGAACAATATCCTTATCAGCTCGAACTGCTTTCGCTCCCTCTTTTTTCTGTTTCTCTCTGGCTAACTGAAATAAAACAAAGGCCGAATTTCCTTCACCGTAAAATATCCTCTGTGCTTGGGATGCTAAACCAAGCTTTTTGAATTTACAAAAAATTTTTTACAAGATGTGTAATCTGAAATATTTATAAAAGCAAACCATTTCCACATGAACAGCAATAGGCTTGAATTTCACTTCAGCTTTTTCCATTTGTTTCACATGTCGTTTTGGCTGACAGCTCCTCTCTATTTGTTTTCTGTAAATTTTCAAAATTTCTATACTGAACAAAAGAGTTGAATTCATGGACCACGCAACTTTGGCGTTTATCAGTGGGTTCTTGTTACACTGGCAATGGTTCTACTTTTAAAATATCCTTCGTATGTGGAACGACTTTCTTCAAGAAGTGTTGTTGGTACTGCAGGCCACTGTGCATTGATAAATTTTAATAAAGAGAACTTTTGGATGACATTCAGATACATGTGTTGAATTTTGACATTAGTTGGCAACACTAATGACGTGTACATAGCACATTTATACAAACAGAATTGTTAAAATATTTAATAAAGAATTAAAAAACTTATGATTTGCAAAACGTACATTTTCATTCGCATATAATCAGCTGTTTGAGGAGGCCTGCAATCGGCTCTTTTCACAACTCGCCCTTCAATGCTCAAACGGCCAGAAGTTATGTCAGCATCTTCATTCAAGCCACTTTTATCTGAATAATTCAAAATTCAATGTAAGCAAAAAGTGAATCCTGAAATAAATGAATGATCAAAAGATCTAAGTCATTATTACAAATGCAGATATTACGACCTTCACAGAGCACAGCTAGCGATTGATTTCTAACATCGCCGATGACAAAACTGTGCTCATTTGGTATTTTGAAACCTGCTTGTTCACTTTTTACAAGACCAATTCGATTACTGCGTGATGTTGAGCTCAAAAATGAATCCGATGATGAGGCTTCTTTGTCGTGAACTAAATGAATCTCGATTAACTTAAATGCAGCTCAATATTCTATTACATCCACATCTACAGTGAACAATGTTAATAACATTTTTTGTTTGAGGAAAAGATGATTTTTAATCATGATACAAAATACACCTGATCCTGTGTCATTCGACGCTGATTATAGATTTTCATATGTTTGGGAAGTTAAAGTAAAAAATGTAGCATCTGCAACGATGAGAAATGAGTCAACAAATAACACAAAGCACCTGATGAATTCATTTCAAGCAAATTTGTGTTGCTTTTAAATATTAAGTCGGTTTTTCCATTTGCTGCCTTGATTACCAATTTTCCAACATCATGGCCGATATTCTTTTCCCACATTTCAGACAAATATCTCGGCACCTAGAAATTCATATCTGACTACTATGAAATACATACAATTAAGAATGGATGTTTTATAAAAAAAGAATAAAAATATAATTTGAAAAAAAAAATGAGCACTAACTACACCACGGTACTGCGTATTCTAGATATGCAAGAACGGAATTTACTACTCGAAAATAAAGATAAAAAAAACTGAGGAAGAGGACATGTTCTCACGTAGCGGTGTCTAATCACTCCATAGACTTCACTAAAATCATCGTTAAAATGATGTAAGAGCGGATAATACTAGTAGTTAAACCATTTTACTCTAAGTTCTCGCAGTGCTGCAATT
This sequence comes from Litomosoides brasiliensis, assembly GCA_013365375.1. NCBI lineage: Eukaryota > Metazoa > Nematoda > Chromadorea > Rhabditida > Onchocercidae > Litomosoides > Litomosoides brasiliensis. The sequence goes on along the minus strand of JABVXW010000475.1, from coordinate 14,817 downwards.
AACCAGCCATTCATCTTCAGTTGTCATTATTTAACGATTCAGATTCTAGTGACAGCATAATCGATATCGTATGTTAAATGAAAACCATTGAAAATTACCTTCACAAGCCATACTCCTCGCTTTGCGCAATCACTATCAACGTGATCACTAAATTTCCGCTTACCCTTGAAACTCATTCTGCTGAAATTCAGAACAACTAAATAAATGAAATCCTTCAAGTATTAAGCGGTTTAATGTTTATTAAGTAGGCGTTTTTTTTAAATTGTGATCATTACCTAACAAGCTAACATATTTATATCGAACCCTTATAAAATTCCAAAGCACCAACACTCAAGACGCAAATTACCGTTCTTTAAAGCATTACCTTTAACCACTATGACCGAGCTTTATATTAGATATAGCACATTAATGTGCAGCTCAAAACATTTCAAGAATAATTACTAATTCTAAAATCGTATTTTAGCTGAATTTTTTTATTAAACACCAGAACAAAATTATTTACAAGGTTGAGAAAATATATTACAAGAAAAAGAAAACAGGAAAACAGTAGTAAGCCTACACATACAGCATCCTAAACATGAAATTTAGGAGAATAATTACAACTTATAAAACATCTATTTGATACAATCATAGCAATGTCTACGCTTCACTAGATTATACTAAGCTCAACTGAGCAAAGAATAGAGCACAATTCTTTTGAGAAAATATCAGGTGAGATCACCAAGAATATTAAAATAATACAACTTTCATGTAAAATAAGTAATCAATACATCAGCATAGTATACCATTCTATTTGTTTTTACTAACGAGATAAAGTTTGACAATTTCCCAAAGCTATTCAAACTTTCTTGGAAATTAAGAACTTAAATTAATTACAAAAAACGAAAAGCAAACTAAAGCTAAGGAATAATTTTATCGCAAAGCATACAATATAAAATAGCATCAACTAAATTACTCTAATTTTTAAAATTTTACAAAATTTTCATCAAAACACATATAAATGATAGCAAGAGAATTAGAACATATTTGACTACTATCTAGTTTACTCTTCACTTTTTTGCCTTTTCTTTTCTTCCTAAGCGCAGCTTATTCTTGAAATAAGTCTAGTACCAATTCAGAACTGTTCTTCCGTTATCCACTTATTATTGACTTCTCTTAGCTATCGCTATTTACATGGATGATCTTCACAGTAAATAAAAGAGACAAATAAGGAAATGTACAACCAGTAAATTCGCAAAGGACTCAACCTTTCCAGATTACCAAACAGGAAATGAAATACAGTGGATGTACATATTTAAAGAACAGAATTCGTTTTTCCGACTGGATTTTATAATAAAAAGATGGATGAAATATTGAAAAGAAAAGAAACTAGATAAATATTTTCTGCGCATATTCTGCGTATATTATTTTCTGCATAAGCTCCATTCTCGAAGCAATGGACATTATTAATTATCACTAAACGGTAAGTAGAACTAGGTAATAAAGTCAGCTAATATTCAGCGCCTGTTATGTAATAACAAATTAGCCGCTTCAGAAGCATCATTACCACATTGCTGTAAAGCTTCCTTAACATCTTCCAGAGATCCAAGACCCATATCCACGAGCTGACGAGCCTGATCTTCGCTGTAAAGCGCATCTCCTAAATATACTTGCAATAGATAAACCATTTATCTTTTGTTGAAAAAATCCTACTTGAATGCACTAAAAACCATTTCCTAGTATATAACGAAACTTTCTATAAATATTCTGAGAAAAAAATTTTTAAAATACCTCTCGATGCTCTACCCAACAATCGATTCAAAAAACGAAGTTGACTGTCATTAGGACGAGCCTGAAACGTATGCTCCAAATATCTGAATTTCCTTTATAAACAATAAAGGTGAAGAGTTTCATTTTTCGCTACTCAAGCAAAATCTCTTTTCAGATGCTCCGAAATTAAATAGAGGTACAGAAAGAACCGCAGGATAAGGCAGTTTAATTACGCTCAGGGTTGAGGATTTTACGATAACTACTCGTATAAAGTTATAAGTGCACTTTTTTTTCCATTTCAACACCAAATTAAATTCAATGTTACCCCAACTGTAACTGAAGATAAATTAACATTATGGAAGCGTGCCGAATTTTCAAATTTAGTGTACGTAAAATACCAAATTACAAGAAATCATCCCAATATTTAAAGAAAATGTAAAATATGTCTTACTCGTTCACTCATGTAAAGGCGCTGCATCTGCCCAAATATTAATCTCCTTTCGTAGTTATCTAGAACATCTATCCTCTGCCTCTCAATTGTTGCTGCTACCGGTAAAACACTTCCCTGCAAAATCTACTCATAAATTTAAAAAAAAATTAATTAAGAGAATCTTGCATATAATCTAATTTGCAATAATACAAATTGCAACTAGGCTGATGTTGTAAATAATGCAACATCAGCTTAGCTGCAATTCTTTTTTTTATTTCAAAAAAAAACCTCTCTTCCAAATTCACCGCATTCGGCAAATTTCTGGGACAGCCAACCAATCGGATTTGAAGCAGAATAAAACAAATGAACGAAGAAATCCGGTAAAAAATTGACTTTTGTAAAGAGTTTTGGATAGAGAACGACGCTTGAAGCACCCGCTGCGCATGCAATCAAAATCGACTTAGATAATGAAAGCAACTAAAATAACAAAAGCTGAAAATCGTGGTATATCATGTGATAAGAAACTGAACAAAAAGAATCTACCACCAGTCACTCGATCATTGATTAGGAATAATACTTTTATAGTTTCGCATTTAATCATCTTTGAGAAAAATGAATTCACATAGAAAAAACCAACATTTGTTCTCCTCACTAACAGATTTCCAGAAAGGAATTAAAGATTTTTGCTCAAACAATTCGGCGACTTGCGGTTTTATTAGGATTAGAATTAATAACAGAAAATAACCTGAATAAACATAAGGAACGGAAAGCTATGCACTGATAACGATAAGCCGAGTATACTGGCATATGGAACTAATGGTATCTCCTTCACATATGACAGATACAGAGCAGTGAGCAAATCATACGGTCCAATAACAAAGTACATAGTCGATGGGATATAACCATAAAACCGTGAAAGAATAAAATAAATAGCCATTTCCACCATGGTTGCATGGACAGAATTGAATAAAATAAAGTTCTGTAATTACAGATTTATGACTAATTTAATAATGCTTCAATTATATTAAGATTTTAGCAAAGATATTATGATTTTTGACCAGAATGACATAACCAACACGATGTGCTGTCTTTCTAATTTTAGTGATTATATGGCCATCTTAGTGCAGAACATAAAACACAAACTACTTATCATAAATTTGGAGGAACCAAAGCGACGTTCCACCAATCGACCATAATATAACAAGATTAATCCACTAATAAGGGACGACGGAGTTCGAAAAATTAATTTTGATGAAATTATCTGCAAAATCTAAAAGCGCCTTGAATTAGTTGTTATCAGTGATAATTATTACAACAAATCCATTAACATTAATAACAACTATTCTTTACTACTAAATCAGATACTATGAGTTACACTGAAGAATGCATAGTACATCCTTAATGAGCACAAAGTGATGCACGTTTCTTTAAATGCCTACCCCTTTAACGGAAGTGATATTTTCCAATGATGGAGCAATCCAAGAATCAAAATCATTAATACTTAAATACATGCAGATGAGAGAGCTTAACAATGTCATCAACAACCTGAAATTATGCAAATTTCAAAAACTTTTCCATTCAAGCAAAAATCATTTATTTTTTTTTCTTTAATAGGCAATAACATTGGGTTTTTTTAAAATATCAACTGTTGTTGATAGGAAAACACAAAATGATATGAATTTAACAGCATAAATCCGCCTGCTACACTCTGAAACCAAACCTAACTTATTTCGCCTCTGTGATCCGTTCTGCTCGATTAATTACATTTTTAATTTGATACATGCTAAAATGCTGAAGATGTTCAACTTCAAATCAAAAATGCCAAAAAATACCCAATGAAACCAAACATAAAGTTATTACCATGCTTTTGTAATTGGTGCATATCTGAACAAATCCTGGTTCTGCATTTGATACTGTCCTCTCCTTGAATGAATCATATCTGAAAGGATAGAATTCATAATAACACATAAATGCCATAACACGTAAAAACGAAATTAGGACGTGACAATTAGCAATACAACACAGCCGTTCAAATATTTGAATGCCAAATACTACACAACTATTAAATTATGTCCTAAAATTTCTGGCACAATCTCGAATTATCTAATTTCTTTTCTCTTTATCATACAGTAAATCTCACGTTCCATCATCGGTACGAAAATCTTTTACAAATATTACACAATTTTTCAATAAAATTCTAAAAGTTGCAAGAATTTTGAAGTTTCGTTGAGCTCAAATTTACTAGGAGGTACACTCAATTTTGGACAACAACCTCATTACTTACACGAAAGTCGTAAAAAAACCTAATCCAAAAATTCGGCGATTACCACACACACACACCTCCCCTTTGCATTAGCAAAATTAAAATCATTGAGTGAAATGAATTTGCATAGCGATACCCAGCAAAGAAGTGTAAATCCAGACAACAACAGCTGAGTACCAGCAAAACAGATTGTGAAGTAGCTGGTGAACAGGTGGGAGGGGGAGGGTGTGGGAGGGATATGTGGAGCAGTGGAAAGGTCAAGTGACATAGTGGAGGGCTTGCGATCGTGTGAATTACTTAAAATTATTTTGAATTACTCAAGATTAACTTGTTAAAAATTTGAATACAGATTAAAATCGAAATATTTTACTGCTAACTTGACTCGGAGAGAGAGGAAGGAGGGAAAAATGACGTATAACGAAAGGTTAGGACCGTCAACTTCATCATCATCTACGTCGTCAACGCAAGTAGACAACCGAGTGGTTATGCACACTGTTGTTCCATTATCTGAATGTCCACATTTGGTTGAGGTATGTTTATTGCTTTTGCAATTTTTCAAACTGATGTCCTTTGTTTTTGAAGACAAAGTTTTAGTTGGAATTTTCGGAATTTCTTTTAGATATATATACAAGATATGGGAAGCATAATCTTTATAATTCTTGATGGAAGTTGGAGTTCTGCACTTCTGTCATACCTTTTATTGGCAGTGTTCTTGGTTGCTTTGTTTCAAATGATAAGTATAGAGTAGCATCATCTAGCTGTTACTGCAGTTGTGTTTCAAAAAAAAAAGTTCTCTGCCTATGGCAGCTACATTTTTGCATTTTCTATGTTTGCAATTGCGTTTTCAGAAGTTGTTCTCTGTCCTTACTGATTATAATTTTAGATTAGAGAACTTCCTGCCGAAGGTGTTGATGCATTAGCATGTTGTTCAGAGTGCCACTCGAATGTGGAACAGTGGGTTTGCCTCACTTGCTACTCGGTTCGTACTTTACTCGTAGGGGAAGCGTAATTTATTTTAAGAAGGGAAAGTTGAAAAAAAAATTTGGCCTTATCACATTAGTCTATTATCTAAAAAAGTATCGAAGACTGGTTGTGTATAGGAGATGGATTTCTTATTTCAGGTTAACTGTGGCCGTTACGTTGCTGGTCATGCAGTGCATCATCAAATACGTACTGGTCATTCGATGGCACTAAGTTTAACCGATCTTTCGGTATGGTGTTATCCTTGTGAGTCATATGTTCACCATGAAATACTAATTCCTGCAAAGAGTGCAGCACATCAGTCCAAATTCGGTATTCCTATCCCGGAACAAGGAAGATCGGAATCTGAAAATCCTGGCAACTAATTGGTCCTCACCAGATATGCAAATAATTAAACTAACATAAACCAGGGTTTATTCATCTTTTTCTTTTTTCTTTATTCGTTCACTAAGGTTTTAAAACCTGTTAAAAATGTTGTTTTCAGAATTTTTTGAAATATAAGTTGTATAAAGTACTTTATTTTCTACCTCCCCCGGAAAAACTCATCGCATTGATTTTCAATATTTTTAGACTTTTTTATCTTCCTACCATAATTTTATTATTTTCTATATCAATATAAGGAATCGATGATTTGCTCATTGTCTCTTGGTTTATTGTAGTTAAATTATGGATCATCTGGATCAAGCTATGATTCATGTAATTTGCATTCCTGGGATCATAGTTGTCATCGTTTCTTTGTATCGAAGCAATACTTTTCTTATGTGTTTAATAAGCGGGCAGTTGAAAAAACGAAACTTTGTATAGACAAAAATGGAAAAATATTTTCGGAATGTTTGCTACAATTATTCCCTTTCCATGTGTAATTTTCTGTCCTCAGTTTATATTATTACGACTTATACAAATTAATTACTGACTGTTCCTCCATCCTGGAAATGTAGTTATGTTTTGTCAAATCTTTTTTATACTTCACTTTTATACTTGCCCATGTAAAATCATTTCTATACTTTTTAAATCCTTGCTCATTTGTATATAATAATGAGTGAAAGATATACAAGAAGTAAATGTCCTCTGACTGCATATTGCATACTGAATCATTAACAAATTGTCTAAAGAGTCAGCAAATTTGTAATATTTTTATACCTTGTATAACGATCATAGCGAAGGATTCGGATTATATATTGCAGACTCGTGGGTTGTTGATAAAAAAATACTATTCAGAAGAAAGAGCGGTAAATAAAACATTATCAAAGAAACTCACTTCTATTAACACTTACAATAGTTTTGTCTTACCAACTAGCAGCTTGCAAGGTGCTGAAAATATCTTTCAGCACTCAGCCTTCTCCTACATCAATGCGAATTTATGCAGTGTTTTTGTAGGCATTTTGATCATACAAGACTGACATTTATAACTTTCATGAAATTTCGAAATGAAAGAATGTGTTTTACTAGCTTGGATTGCGCAACATACAAACAGACAATCATATAAATATGTAAAAAACTATAGAAATGAACGGAAGAGAGATGTGCTGTGTTAGCAATAGAGTTTGTTGCTGAAGAGAATTGAAATGAACCATATGAATTCCGAACAGAATATGCTAAACGTCCTTTAACTAACTATAAACAATCTTCTGCAAACTTTTCCCTTTAAATTCCTCTTCTTATTTTATTATTTGTTTGAAAGGAATTAACAGCATAAAAGGCAAACAGTCATAAAAGGTAAACAGTTAATATCTAATTAGTGAAGTGAATAAAAAGAACTGTATTAATAATCTCTATTATAATGTTGCATGCTAGAATTAAGACTAGATAAGAGATTAAGCATTAGAATATATTGGAAGTAATCAGTAATGAATTTGATAATTAATGATAAGATTAGTATGCTATTAGAATTTAAGTTAGAGTTTCGTAATTTGAATCAGTAATTGTTCTATTTGAGAGTTAAATATTTGAAATTATTTGGTTAATAAAGTGTGAAGTATTGAAGTAGGAAGTTTGATGTAATAACAAATCTTGTAGGTCTGGGGTGATGTATAGCGTGTTCGTTGCCTGGGTGACCGTTTTGTTTTTGGCCAAGTAAGAAGGGCTTGGTTCAGTTTAGTTATTGCCTAACATTTCAATAAATAACCATTTTTATTGACTATCACTTGATTGATGTTAAGTTAGCAAAAATTATTATGCAGCACGTACTTCATTTCAACTCTCTTTCATCTAATTAAAACCCATACGCATTATTTTGTTGAAAATTTTAAATGGTAACTAAAAATGGTAGTATAGTCTGAGAATGGAATAAAATTTAATTTAATTTAAATAGAATCTTTTTTTGGCATATTAACTTAGTTGTGAGCAATAAAAAAGGAAGAAATAAAGGAAATTATAGATTTCAGAGCAAACTTTAATATGTTTGAAGTATTAAATATTACCTTTATGTAGTATTTGAAGAATCTGTCCTTTAAAAAGAAAAAAAAAACTTCAAATTATATTTTGTTCATTTCTAATAAATGCATTTTGTTGTTTGTGATCAATAAATTACTTTCATAATTCAACTTTCTTTCTGATATTATTTTTTGTTTAATCACAATATTTCGTAAGATTTCAGTTACTATAGATCCTTTTTCTATTTAAAATTTAAAAGCGTAATTAAATTTGTTCCGTGAATGAGCTAAAGAGGAGTGAAAAATGTTGATGGAATTCATAATTTCATCAAAATTGTATAGCTACTGTATCCTTCGTTTAGGATGATAGTGATAGTTGAATTATGAAAATAATTTATCGAAACTATCAAATGCACTTGTCAGAAATAGAAAATATAGTTTGAAGTTTTTTTTTTTAAATGAAATTTAGCAATTTTTTTACTTTGTTTTCTCGTTCTTTTCTTTTTTGTTCATTTCCAGTTGAAGTAATGCGTTTAAAGTAATAGTGAAGGCAGGAAATGCGCAATATATTGATGCACAATGAAGCAACGACAACGGAAACAGTTCGGTTCAGCCGGAAATCTTGCAGTAAAAGGTGATACTTTGTAGTAAAAGGAAAAAAAAGAGGGACGGGGGGGGGGGGAGGGGAGGGTTTGGACCTATTTATTTACTACCACTTTTTATTCTATTTGTCATATTTCACTGTAACTATAAGCATTTTATCTTATTGAGTTAATTTTGATTAGAACTGAAGCGGATATTTATGACTTTTGAACTTTAAGGCAATAATTGAGTACTTATTTAGATAATAATCTTTTATATGCGTTTGCCACTATCATATATAAATCGATATTTTTTTTTAATGAATATAATCCTCAAATTATAAAAGTAAATGAACAGTGACTCATTACCACTTCTCTAATACCTTTCAGGTATAGGTTATATGGGTTATGATAATACATCATGCCATAAACTACAAAATACTCTTTCATCTACAACAATGATGCAACAGAGAGCAACTGCACATCAACCAACGTCAACATCTACAACAACGACGACCACAAAGGCACAAAGTACACTTCGAAAAAGTGGTAGTATTGGAAATATCCGCAATGTTGTCACTTCCTCAATACCATCCGTTAAAACTCTTCCAAAAGAGTGAGCTTTTATTTATTTTTCTCTAGAAATATTTAAATATCAAATTCTTAAATTTTATAAACATTTATTGACAAGTAGAACAAGAGGATGCCCATCTCGACAAAGTAATGATGCTGGCCATTTACAAGAACAATACACAAGACAATTGCAACAACAAATTTATCTTTTGGAGCTTGAAAATAATTACTTGTAAGTTTGAATTCATTAACACTTCCTTCTTTTTAACTTGTTCTTAAGTAAATTTAAAATTTGCTCATTTTTAAAAATTTAATTTAGCTTTTTTTTTCGTCTTTATTTGCGACTATTATTTTAGTGCAGTGCCGATTTCTTCACTTGTAACTGAATAATATAATGATCGTTATTGTTGTTCGTGTTGCATCACAAAAGAGTACTTGTCACCTGGGAAATCCACAAAAGTCCACAAAAGAGTACTTATCACCTGGGAAACAACACGAATTTCAGGAGTTTCTGATAATTTTGTACATGATTGATTGATTTAATTAATATTTTGCAGGAAACACAGTGCAGGGAAAGAATCTCGAAAAGACGATAAGAATGATGATTCGTATCACAGCGATACTTCGCTTCCACCAAGTGTGACGATAAATTTAGATGTAGCAGGAGAACGAGAAGCAGCTCGAGTTGATATTCCCGATGATGATAGGGAAAAGCCGTGGAGAGTACGAAAAAGAGTTTCGTATGCTGAACCTGAGGTTACGGAAGCATTAATTCCGTCAAATAGCTATGATATAAAATCATCATCATCATCATACACAACTGATCAAGCTGACTTACTGCATAAATTAGAAGAATCATATCAGGTACTACTGTTGCATTAATTAACATCTTAATTATGTCAAATAACAGTTGATAGACACACAATTCGTATAGTAAATATCAATTTCACTAAGTTTTTGTGGACGATACCTTATCAAAGTTGATAATAAAATTTACATCAATGGCAGTCTTTTAGCGAGAACGAAAATTGGAGGAACGTTTAAAACAGAAAACCACTGAAATTGAAAGGATTGCTTATGAAAATATTCAATTATCTGATTACATCGAAGAATTGAATACAAAATCGAAAAGAAACGAAGGTTGGTAACTAATGACTTTTACATTCAGTCCTAAGCAACCATCATCTGTTCTATGCCTGACGTTGGTTCCATGTGTTCCATCTGTTCCATGCCTGACGTTAGTTGCATTTATCCCTAATTGCTAGCAATAGTTAGTTTGCATAAAGTTTATTTTTTCATTTCTTACGGACATAACTTGTGCAATGCTTGATGAGACTTTCTCGTCTGAACTTTATTGCTTTGCCGAAATTTCTCCTCTTACTAAAGACACATGGTGATAAGACTAAATTCAAAAATTTTTTTCTAAAATGATCAAGTGTATTTAAGAAAATTTTGCAAGAGACAAACGTGCGTTGATGGAAGAAGTGGTAGAACTACAAAGAAGGCTTGATTATCTAACACCAGCATTGGCTGATAAGGTTTTGTTAGTGTTTTACATGTTGGAGTAGAACAAATGGTGGTTATCACCTTATCACTTAGCAGATGATATTATCACCTATAAAAAAGATCTATATAATAACAGGAATCATATGTGGCAAAAATGGAGCTTGAAAAAGATGAATTGACTGATAAATTAAGGCATGCGACCAATCAACTAAGCGAAGTACAGGTGGAGAATTAATACATATTTGTTGATTTGTTAAGGAATATTCATTAGCTTAACTATCTTGTTGATATGTAAGTGATTAGGCTTCTTACTTCACATTTCATCAATTCAGAGATATATTTTAGCAAACTGGAATGCTCTACTTCTATTCTTTTGCATAAATTTAAAAAGTTAGGAAAAAGCTTTAAAGAATTGAAACCCAATTATTCAATTCAAATAATTGGATTTCATTTCTTAAATTATTCATTTCATTTCAATTCAAATAAGATGACCACTTCTTATATTGAAAGATTGGAGTGAATACTATCGATAAATAGTAATTGAAATAGCTTTACTGATATAATCAATGAATGCGTAGTGCAATGTTCAAAATATATCAATTCAAATATCAATCATTTTCAATACTTCTCATTTAGATGACAATCGATGAGAAAAATCGTGAAGAGAGAATGCTGTTTGATGTTGAAGAGCAACAAAAAAATGAGATTGATCGATTGTTGAAAACAATTCAACATTTGGAAAATATACTGAAAGATATGAAAAATAAGGAAGCGTCATTGATTGTTAGTAATAATTCTCAATTTTGTACATAAAACAGTATTAATTCTAAATGATAAAAAATTTTTCATTTAGAATTAATACTAAACTTTTAGTTTTTAATTCTCTTATTACTCTTATCAGCAGTGTTTTTTTTCTAAATTATATCTTGGGGATTTTTTTTTGTAAAATACATTTTATCAGTATTATTTGTTCGAAATTATGACTTGTCACTAGTATTTATTCAAGCACTTTAGCATATCTTTTCAAATGAATGATAGAGTAGACTAAATTACCTGTAAATTCATTTGATTAAAGCTAGGTAAATTAGGCATGTCTTAGCATATAGCATAGGATAATACTGAAAGTAGTTGAATGAATAAATTATTTAAAAACCATGAGTAGACTTTATTCACGACATTTTTCGTTTTAGAACGATATTACTTCAATGAAACGTTCATTGCGTGAAGAGCAGCTAACAGCTAAAAAGGATAAAGCTGTTGCAGAAAAGGTAACATTGAATTTACTTTTACCTTTACTATTAATTATTGTAATTTAAGATGGAATTTGTAAATTATTTGAAATTATAAGGAATATGAAATTTAATCTTTTTCATCTCACAAATTGCAGACTTTGGAGGAAAACAATTTGTTGATAAAAGAGAATTCACATTTGTCAGCAGAAATAACACGTTTGGAAATGAGGATGAGAGCTCTCAATCAGCAAATTGATCATACGCAGGAGAAAGAAATAAGGCCAGCGGAAATTGCTTCAGTTCGTTT